>JANQDE010000357.1:65165-94174 GCA_037157785.1 Cephalotes varians | reverse complement strand
TTTAAGTTAATAAATTTAAACTTTAGATTACACACAATAAAAAGTAATGTTAAATACAAATTTCTCGAAGAGTAGTATAAATTTCTCAAGATATAAATAAAATTTTGCGAACATTAGAACAGATTCACATAAGACTTCTAATAATTCACAAAATGTCGTTAGATTTTGTAAATAAGTCTTTCAATTCGAGTAATACAAACGAATAGGCTGCTAAACAAGAAACGTGCAAAATAAGTATAACAATATAATATAAATACACACACACCCGCACACACACGCATACACGTATACAGAATTTACCAAAAATGTAGAAACCCCTAAATATCTTTTGTAAAAATGAAAATATCAAAAAACGGTAAAATATGTGTTTTGATGAAATAAGCTACCTTTTGACATGGATACCGATCATCCCTCATCCACAGGTACGGAGGGATAAAAGGGAATTGAAAAATTTTAAATTGGACTAAGGATGGAGTGGGGGCTCATTCGAAAGGTCTTTTGATAACAAACACACTTCTAAAATTTTAAGTCGTTATGACACCCCCATTCAAATTGCCGGCTGCTCAAATGCCGAAATTTCATGCACTTATCCAGGATCAACTGCGTGGAAATTAATCGTTACCGTCCAGATACATCTTACGATTGTACGACCAAACGATCCACACACACGCGCACCCACTCATCCACACACACACGCACGCGCACACGCACACATACAACACACAAAATCTCACACATACAATCACACACATACAAGGGATCAGATTCATGCCACTTCCACGCAGTTGATCCTGGATAACGTTATATGTATGAAATTTCGGCATTTGGGCGGCCGCCATTTCGAATGGGAGTGTCGTAACGACTTGAAATTTTAGGAGTGTATTATCAAAAGACTTTTCAAATGAGTCCCCACTCGATCCTTAGTCCAATTTAAAATTGTTCAACTCTTTTTGTTCAATTCCTCCGTACTTGAGGGTGAGGGATGATCGGTATCCATGTCAAAGGGTAGCTTATTTCATCAAAGTACATATATTACCGTTTTTTTGATATTTTTATTTTTACAAAAGTTATTTAGGGGTTTCCACACTTTTGGTAAATCCTGCATACTATTACATTAAATACAGGAATAGTGAGTAATTACTTGTAACACCGTTATTGTTATAAAACTGTTCGTGGCAATGGACTAGTAACGTCGTTAATATTTTTTCTTCTTTTTTAACTGTAACAGTAAAATATAGTTACATTTTTTTAATAATAAATTTATTTTTATCGTTATATTTTACATTTTGATCTTATTTGTGTAAATTCTACGTATGCGTTTTTCCAGGGATTGAGAGTTCAAGTTCGTTATTATATTATATTTCAGATCCTTTTAATACATTAAATCCAGGAAACTCCGGCCTAATTAAAAAATTAACAGCAAGTGATATTAAAGACAAAAAATATCTTCTTTCTGAAGCTTGTCGACAATTAGCTAAAAAATATACATGAGAAAGATATGTATATAAGTTGAAAGTGGAAGTAATAAATGGCATTTTACTAACATGTTTGTACCTTAGTCAAATATTTAATTAAAAAATAATTTGGTCTTGAGATAATCATCTTCAGAATAAATCGATCTATTTATTCATGCGATTTATAAATAAAGAATGAAAATTATAGGGTTACAGAGATAAATATGTAAAAAGACATTTATAATTAAAAAAGTTTCATTCAGTTATTTATTTAGTTGGGGTTGGAAAAAATAAAATAATTTTTTTTCGTTTTTTATCCATTTTTAGATTTCTTGAAAATCTCAAAGTTATTTGTCTTTTCTTTACAAATTATGGAATAGAAAAAAATCGAATTAAACTTGACGATCAAAGCTTCGATCAAGATTTCGAAAGACATGATGACTTTTAACATGATAATTTCTTTTTATTCTTTTCAAATTTCCAAATAGTGAAAGTTGGGTAAAATTAATAAATTTTAACAGTAAAAGAAATGTAAAAGAAGAATGTAACAAAATACATCTTATTTTACCATTTTCCGCTCTCATGGTATTAAAAAGAATCGTAGCTGTATAAATCGTTATTTTGATATTTTCAAGTAGTAAATAAAAAGCTGAAAAAAATTCTTGAAGTACTTTTCTATCTCTATGAAGATGACGGTACAAACTCAAATCTGTATACTAATCAATCTTCATGAAATACATGAAGATGTGAAAAAAAGCTTTTATAACTTTAACCTTATCTTTTCATTCTTCCAATCTCATACATCTATAATTTTCATCTATGTATGAAATATTCAAATAATAATTATATTGATATTTTTTTATTCAGAAAGATAGACGAAATCATTTATTTGTTTAATATTTGTTGCGGAAAAAAACAAAAATCACTAATTTTTTTATCTCGATTTTAAATATTTATATCTTTTTTCTGGATATGATAGATAGAAATGATAGATAGAATTATGAATGATAGATAGAAATACACCTTAAAGTTTTTCGAAAACAACCTAATAAAAATAATTTTGCATTAGTATAATTGCGTTCAGTTAAATGGAAAATATTGAGAAACAGCACAATATGATATTAAAGATAAAGATTAATTGCATGATTTCCAGTAACATCCTTAGTATATTTTCCACAAAATATAATTACATCAGAGTACAAAAATAAAAAAAAATTTATAGTGGAATATACTCGTGGAATATACAAAAATTTATTTTTTGTATTTTTTCTTCTACATTTAATAAAATGTTGATATAAAAATAAAATATAGAAATAATATATATTGCATATAAAATATGACTATAATATCAATATAGATAAATAATCAATTTTCTGTACATATTAGACAAATATTCGCCATATGCTGCATACATGTAGGATTATTACGTTTCAAGCATTTATAATGCGTGACTTCTCTTTTCAAAAAGGTACAGATATGACACTTCGCAGTCTCAGGTAATTCATTTGAAATATTTAATCGTAAATTGGAATGATCTTCTTCAGGTAAATCTTGCTTATCTAAGAAAGACTTTATTATATATTTCCGTGATATATTTAATCCGCAGGACATGACAAATTTATAAGAAATGGTTTTATTAAAGCCATTGATAAGTTTAGTAAAAATTTATCCCGCGTTATAACTTGTGAGCGTTCAATGTGTATAACACAAAACTATTGACTGCCGCTTGATCCATCATAAAAAATTCGTATTGACCAATTATTTATATTAATTATGCGCCTCTCGATTAATTATGTATTCATGACATAATCGATAAAATGTACCAGCGGCTCCTTTAGTCTTGTTATAATATTCTACGATTTCAGATTTGTTCTGTTCCTTATTTATTTCGTCTGAATGTAATGAAGACACTAATGTTTTATTATCATGATAAGCGAACTGACATGTTTCTTTAACAAATGATTTGATAGGTAAATGTTCAGATTTTCGTAAAGAGCCTACCATTGTGAGAGAAAGCTTCTCGCGCATATTAACAACAAGTGGCACCGAAGTAAACCAGTTATCATGTTATATTGCGACAAATATTATGAATCAGTTCAGAAATTTTTGTAACATAATGGAAAAGAAGCAGTTTTACAATTACGACATCGCTTGTACAAAGTATTGCATTTTTCATATATAAAGTTTCTGAATCGTTCATTGTCACAATTTTTATTCCATGTTTACCGTGCTTAGATAAATTGAATAATCTATTGGAAGTATATTTTCCGTTAAATTCAAGTATCTGTTCATCGACTGTTGCATTGTAACCAACTTCATAGTATTGAATGCAATTTATTACAAATAAATCTCATATTTTTTAATATTCGTAAAATCACTTATAAGATTATTGTGAATTTTTTTATCAGACAATAAACAGGAATAGAGAAATTGAAATCTGTTTTTGAACATTGTCGCTCGAAACAAGGGTAAACCAAGAGCAGAGAAACATGTATCTAGAGAATCATTATTCTTTTTTGATCAGCCAGCGTAGTATAACTACGCCAATAAAGGCCCTTAGTTCAAGCATGTATAACATATTATTATAATAGGAAGTTTTAGTATATATATATTTTATTTCCCGATTTGTATAATTCATAATAATATTTAAAAGGTCATCAGAAAACAGCAAAGACCATGCTTATAGTGGAGACGAAATGTTTTCTGCGGCACCTTTTCCTTTACCACTAAAATTTGGCGTGGAGCTTAGACGCTCAAATGTTTGATGAGAAGGATTCATGAAGCAATGAATACGTTTTTCATCCGGATCGTTGGAATCTTCTTTCGTTTCCTCCAAAAAATCAGATAAATCTTCTTTTATATGTCCAACATTTTCCTTATAATGTGTTTCAGAGCTTTCCAAATTAGCAGCAGAGGACAAAATCAACTTTCGTGTAGCTTTTACTGTCGTTTCCCTTTTTTAAGAAATAAATATATATAAATAAATAGTTATTTATTAAAAAATTAACACATGGTGTAATGAATCAACAAATATATACGAAAGGATGTAAAAAAATAACTAAATAATACTTTTATTTTATTTCATTTTTGTGTGTTCTGCTTTATATATGTTTCTGCTTTATATATGTTTTTTTTATTCAGCTTTAAACATGTATTTTTTAAAAATAAAGTTCGCATAAATATGTTCACTCACTACACCAGAAAATATATATGAAAGATACGCAAGAAGTAAGAAGGAAATATATAAAAGCACACAATAAGTAAGAAGAAAAAATTTATTATTACTTACGCTTACAGTGAAAGAATTGTGTTAATATCACACTTAGACGTGCTATACCTTCAGTACTTTTGAAATCTTCACTATTTCGAAGCCTTTATGCGACTGGCAAACCTCGATTTGTAACAGACAAATCACAATAGCCAATCTCCAAAATTGTATATAATACAACATACCAACCTTGAAGAAAGAAAATAGCCGGATAACTAGGGAAGCATCAGAGTTAAAAAAAACTGGTCTTCTAAGGTTACACATTTAACGTAAACTATTTCTCGAATCACAAATGCTAGCGAAATGTTTGATTTTCAAATTTATTGCTCGCAAAATAAAAATATCCCCAAAAATATCAAAAATGCAGAAAGCTGAAAGAATAAAGTATATTAGACAAATTAATTGTTGTGCCGGTATAAAAATATTTCCAAAATTTGTTGCTCTTAACATGATCTGCTCCCGAATTTATTGCTCAGAGTTTAACAAAATAGAATAGCATTGCTAGTATTATACAAAGTATATAAAATAATTAGTTGCCAATTATAATATTAAAACATTTTATGAATTTGCAATCTTCTTTTTCAAACATAATAAATAGTTTAAATAAATATAAATAAATAATACAAAATATAAGTAAAATCATGGAAAAGATTAAAAATGAATAAAAGAAGCAAAAAAAAATTATAATGTAGAAAAATTCAATTATTTTAAATAAGGAGTTATTGTGTTTTAGTAAAAAGTAGTAAATAGAATATCCAACATTCGGCTCCAACATTCTTATGATGTGTGGTTACAGTATATCAATTTATATTAATTTTATATTCTATCTCTTGAATTTTACATTAATAAATTTAATATTTAGAATATAAATAATAAGAAATATTATCAACACGCGAATTTTTTAAGATGATGAAATGTACATGTGAGCTTGGCAAACGTAGAATAGATACTTTAAGACTTCTAATGTTAATAATATTTTAAGACTTTTAATAATTAATAACCCATTAGTAATATTAGATTTTGCATGGACAATATCTCCAAGTCGAAATGAATAGATTGACAGACAAGACGGATACAAACTAATATAAACTATTGATATGAACTATATAAAATGTTATGTTATATAGGATTGTAAAATAACGCTTTATTTGTAATGCCATTATTCTCATAGTTACTTCTCTTAATAATGGATTATTAATACTGCTATATTTATTTCTTTTTGTAACTGTAATAGTAAAATAAAGTTACAGTCTTTCAATAATGGTAACGAACGGTTACTTTCATGTTACTTTGTACACTGTTACTTTTTCTGCATATGCTATTTCCAGTCTTCGACTAATATTGAATGTTGGCATCGGAGGAGTAAGCATGTTGAGCGAAATTGAACAAAGTTGAACAAAACTGATTTTGAATGTAAATAGCACGTCATATTTTATCATCTTCCGCTATCTCAAGAATTAAAAAGAATTGTAGCTATAAAAATTGTTGTCTTGAAATTTTCAAGACGTCGAAATAAATAAAAGCTAAAAAAATTTTTGATCTTCTAATCTTAATAATGATATTTTTACTCCTGACTGCTGCCAACTGAAGGTTGGCAAAAAAACGGAGGGGTATGCGTTTCATCGAGATTGAATCGTTGTTATCAAAGATCTCCATAAATGCAATATATTTCCTTATTAACTTTTGGCCATAAACTTCTTATTAAACAAGCAAGGTTTAAAACATAATTACCACTAATTTTTCTGTTAACAAATAAAAGTATATTTTGTCAATATGATTTTTGATTGGTTATAGGTAAATGCTAGTTGTCTACACGCTCTTTGACTGGATGTCGGATGAATCTAACAAATTTGATACACCAATAAGATTGATTTGTAAATAAAGAACTTTAGTGACATAGGATAGTTGCGCGCGCGCGCGTGTGCTAGTGATTTCATTTGCTTCATTTTATCGCGAATTTTTTTTCCTCTTCGCGTTGCACATACGTTCGCATGCCTTTGCTCCCTTCCCGTAATTTTCTTTTCCGCATTTAGTCCACGTTTCAGCTTTTAAATTTAACAACCATCCGATTAGGATCAGATTATTCTTAACGGAAAAAAAAAAAGATTTTGCCTCAATATTCTATTTCATGTTTTTTTCAAAAAATCAACAGTATCTTGTAAAAGAATTATCGATAATAAAATACAACAAACTTTTTCTTATATTACGTATTCTTGTATAATGTATTCGTATTGTATAATATTGTTTTGAAAAGGATTAATAAAAGTTAAAGCTGACGACAATTGCGACGTACAGATCAAGAGACACGGTAGTGTCTCGCGCCAAGTTTACGCCTAGCGCGAGACGGACCGTGTATGTTTACGCGAGACCAAAAATTGAGACGAGTCGATATTATCAGATAACGATTGAGCCAGATAACCGATTGATAATAAGCAATCGATAGCACATACCCAAATTATATCATAAAAATATGCTTATTTTTAATGTACGTGCTGTATGAAAAAAGTTATTATAAAATGTAAAAATAAAAAATCTATCTTATGTATGTATGTATGTACAATTTCGAATTTTAGACATTAGGTGCGCTAGCGTCATTGATTGACAGCAGTGCTTACAAGGATGCGTTCCGATATTCACTGCGAGTGCTGCAAGTTATATTTAATAATAAAAGATATTAGGGCTGCGTTCGGGCAGACGCTATTAATGGTGAAAATCTATGGTACACGTTACGTGCATTACAGATTTCCAGCGCTAATAGCGTCTGCCCGAACGCAGTCTAGGTTTTGTAAGACTTTGTATCACTAAGCTTAGACATAAGCTTCAGGATTAAGTACATGTTAATAAATGTTCAGTTTTATTGGCATATCGAGGTTATCTCTCCTTTTTATTATCTTTCGTTAGTCAAAATCAATCTATGTATATGATCTTTTACTCCTATATACATACAAATATATATGATTGCTTCGTGTAATAGTAGTATGGCCGGTATTCATAGTCGAGTTTTATATATAAGATCGTCTTAAGTACACTCTGAAGATGTCATAAGCCGATCACAGAGCTACATTAGCGTCTTAAGACAGTATTTAAGACAATCTTAAAATAAGAGCGGATTATTAATACCGTCTTATGTCTCATTTTATATATTTTTTTTTATTCAATATTGTTAAATTTATATTTTGTATTTTTGTAACATAATTAATTAAAGAGCACCATCATATACTGCATACTGAAAATATGACGGGAGTGATGGTGAAACCTTTTTAGCAAAATCTAATTAATTAATATATTATTAAAAAATATAAATGTTAACTATCAAAAATTACCATTTTCAAAAAAAGGGCGCCAAGTACATGCTCTTTTCACAATCAATGCAGAACATTAATTTTATTTTTTAAAAAAGCTGTCGTATATATATTTTCTACAAAAAAATATGATATTATAAAATAGCGCCAAGTGAAATTTAAAAAACGTCTATGAATAAAATATATTAAAAAAATAAATACATAAAAATATAAACTAAAAAAAAATTAAAATATTTAAAAAATAATAATAAATTTAATCAAAAAAAAATATATAATTTAAAAAATACAAAAAAAACTTGGCGCTGCTACACCCTACAATTTATTATTAAGAACATATAAATAATACTTTCTAGACTATTATTTTTTATAAGTTTTACATTAGAGAACGTATCTTTTATGCTATTAAAGAATATAATAGCTCATTAAATTTTGTTCAATATCATGAAGGAAAAATAAATCTTTTTCGTAAAAAAAAATTTTATTTATTTTTTAACGTTTTACTTTTTTTCTTTCATTTCTAAATATAAACATAAACTTACTTAGATATTAATGTTATAAATTCTTCTGAAAAAAATNATAAAGATTAATTGCATGATTTCCAGTAACATCCTTAGTATATTTTCCACAAAATATAATTACATCAGAGTACAAAAATAAAAAAAAATTTATAGCTCGACTTTAAATATTTATCTTTTTTTCTAGATATCTACCTATATAATCAAAATTTTCGAAAGAGCAACTCTTTTAATCCCTGAATACCAATTGCGGTTTAAAAATTGTAATTAAAGTAAGAAGAAAAATATGATTGAGCTTGCTTGTTTAATCGCGGATGTGACTATTAGTTTTTTTGACTCGTGTTCTTTTAATACAGATTGGTATTAAATATATGTAAATGTTTGTTCGCTTATGACAAATAATTTTCTTGCGAACAATGCAATTATATACGAGGCATGTTTACGAAGTTTCGGAAATCGTGCAAATGATGATCGTGCAGATGAAATTATGAATGATAGATAGAAATACTCCTTAAAGTTTTTCGAAAACAACCTAATAAAAATAATTTTGCACTGGTATAACTGAGTTCAGTTAAATGGAAATTATATTGAGAAACAACACAATATGATATTAAAGATAAATATTAATTGCATGATTTCTAAAAACATCCCCAGTATATTTTCCACAAAATATAATTACATTAGAGTACAAAAATAAAAAAAAATTTATAGCTCGTGGAATATACAAAAATTTATTTTTTGTATTTTTTCTTCTACATTTAATAAAATGTTGATATAAAAATAAAATGTAGAAATAATATATATTGCATATAAAATATGACTATAATATCAATATAGATAAATAATCAATTTTCTGCACATATTAGACAAATATTCGCCATATGCTGCATACATGTAGGATTATTACATTTCAAGCATTTATAATGCGTGACTTCTCTTTTCAAAAAGGTACAGATATAACACATCGCAGTTTTAGGTAATTTATTTGAAATATTTAATCGTAAATTGAAATGATCTTCTTCAGGTAAATCTTGCTTGTCTAAGAAAGACTTTATTATATATTTCCGTGATATATCTAATCCGCAGGACATGACAAACGATTTATAAGAAATGATTTTATTAAAGCCATTGATAAGTTTAATAAAAATTTATGCTATTAATTTTATGCTATTAAAGAATATAATAGCTCATTAAATTTTGTTCAATATCATGAAGGAAAAATAAATCTTTTTCATAAAAAAAAAAAAATTTTAATTTATTTTTTAACGTTTTACTTTTTTTCTTTCATTTCTAAATATAAACATAAACTTACTTAGATATTAATGTTATAAATTCTTCTGAAAAAAATTCATTACTTCAGAGTAACTGAACGAAAYAATTCAAAAAGATTCATGAAGTAATTTGTTTCAAGACTTAAATGTTAATGCAAAAATTTCTAAAGAAATAGATTGTTTAAAAAATAAATTAACATAAAACAAAATTCATTTTTTGCTTATCCAAATCTTCATATCTTGATAATAAGAAAGTTTATCTTGTTTTCATTTTATTACTTTTATTGCTTTTTTAATATTATTCTTAATATTCTAAAATTTTCTGTAAAACTTTCAAGAAATGAATTTTTGAAGTAATAAAGCCATTTGTAATTAGAAAAAAATGTTTTACWGGACAATTATTAAAAGATAATTGAAAATATATAATTCAACTAAGAAGTATCAACGAAAAAAAAGATAATATATGTGTCAATCCTATATAAAAGGATGCACAGAGTTTAAATTTATATGAACGTATTTCAAATGAGTTCTTTGTTCTACAATTTATTATAATTCACTAACGAAAATAATGCAAGTATAATATCTACATTACATCTTTTTTGAGAAATAACTATGTTTTCTTCACAACTGATCGATCACATTATTCTATGCATAAAAATATTACGATATATGGAAGGCAGTCTTTAACATAGCGGATTTTTTTAAAGCTCTTATTTTTCTTTTTACAGTTAAAAAACGACCAGTTTTTATCCCAAAAATTGCTATTTTTAAATTAAACGGACGCTGTTTTGTCAAGAATCAATATTTTAAAAATCGGGTATGACAAGAACTAGACAATTTCATACAGTTTAAAAAAATTCTAGTCTGGTTTGATTTAGATAAGTCCTGTACGAGTTACATCTGATAATGCAAAGTTCGTTTTCTCAACATGGTTTTGCACMGTCGATAATATCTCCGCCATTTCAAATACTTTGATTCAAATACTTTGATTTCAAACTTATTCTGAAACATCTTATAACAATGTACTGTAAAGTAAAGAAATCAGAGTTATGTCGTTGTAAAGAGCCTACCATTCTAAGAGAAAACTTTTCAAGCATAGTATCAGTAAGTGGCACCGAAGTAAACCCAGAAATATCCATTGTATATCTCTTAAAGTGATTACGTGAGAATATGAAAARGAAGAAAAATTTATTGTTCACTGATTGCGTATAAATAATTTAATTATTTCAATTTTTTCTTGTTTTTTTAATAATAAATTGAATATAAAAATGGAATACAGAATAAATACATAATATATAAAATATAGAATAATATATAGCATATAAAATATGTTCAATTAAGGCAAATGATTATTGACAACTTTGGCAAATTGACGCTTCATGCATCATACACATAAAATTATTACACTTCAGGCATTTATTATGCGAACTTTTTCTTTGATTAATGGGACATAAATAACAATCCCTAACTTTAGATTCGTTTGAAACGTCTAATTGCAAATTGCGAGGATTTTCTTCAGGTAAATCGTTCTCATCTAAAAAAGACTTCAGTCTATATTGATCTGAAATGTGTAAATTATGAAACCATAAACGTTTTACAAGATATGGCTTTATTAAGGCCATTGGTAATTCTAATAAAAATTCATTCCGCGTTATCACTTGATTATTGGCGTTCAATGTATATAACACAAAGCTATTGACTACCGCATGATCAAGCATATGATTAAACATTCTTAGCAATAAAAAATTCGTGTCTCGTGTAACTGTATATTCATGACACAATTGAACAAATTTACTACTGGCTCCTTTAGTTTTGTTGTAATATGATAAGATTTCAGGTTTGCCCTCCGCTTTATTTATTTCGTTDTCTACATRTAACGAAGACAGTAACAARAYCATWTTATTRTTTTCCGATTTGTAAGACATTATTGTTTTATTATATTTATAAGAATATCGACACAATCCTTCTGTCTGTGCTCTTTTGAAGAATAGTGGAAYATAAGGTTTATCTTTTCGCAAAGAAACTATCATTGTGAGAAAAAAATCTTCGTGCATAGTATCAACAAGTGGYACCGAAATRAACGAAGWATTACTGCATGTTATATTGCGACAGGTATTATGAATCGGCTCCGAAATTTTCCTAATATAATAGGATTTTAAAGATTCAGTTCTGACATCGCCTACATAAGGTATTGCATTTATCATGTAGAAAGTATAGGAATCGTTCATTATCAACATTTTTCCATATTTATGCTCACGTGATATATCGTCAGAAGTAGGTAGTTCGAAACGATATTTATCAATTGTCACACTGGAGCTAGGTTCATAATACCGAATGCAATTTGTTACAAACAAATCCCAGATTTCTCTAATATATGTAAAATAATCRCTTCTGTTTTCACGAGTTGCTTCATCATCAAATCGTAAACACMWTARCAAAWACTGAAATCTTACTCTCGACATTGTAACTCCAAATAAGGGTAAGCTATGAACAGAAAACCATTCAAAAAAACCGGTATTTGTTTTTGCCCAACCAGCGTAATATAAGAGACCAACAAAAGCCTTCAGTTCGAGCATATCTAACGTTTTATAGCATTGCATTATTCTAACAGTATATCTGTCTCTACGTTCTATTTCCTTATTTGTATGTTTCAAAATAATATCTAAAAGGTCATCGGAAAACAGCAAAGACCACGCTTCTAGTGCAGAYGAAATGGTTTCAGCGGCACCTTTTGCTTTAGCAGTAAAATTCGGCACGGACCTCAGGCTCGTAAATGTTTGTTTAAAAGGAGTATGGAACCAATKAATATATTTCTCTTCAGAGTGTATGTTGATGCACTCTGCTTCCTTTTTCGTTGGAGATTTRTCTTCGTCTGATTCTTSTTCCTCCGAAAAATCACATACATCTTGTTTYATCAGATATTTATGATTAATTTCTCTTTTTCTCTCATTACTATCTTCAAATCTTTTCACATTGGAAGAAGACAACAAAATCWTCCTCCGTATATCTTTTATTCTTGCTTCCATTTTTCTAATAAATATATTTATATATATAAATAAATAATAGTTATTTATAAAAAAATATTTAAAARARGATAAGRAGAACACATATTATAATAAATTAATAAACACATACAAAAAAATATACATAAAAAAAATAACTAAGAGTGACAGTTTTATTTTATACGTTATTATCTTACATATTTGTCTTTTTAGAACAAATAAATACTTTTTATTAATAAACTTAAATATGTTCATTCGTAGCAAATAGTACATATAAAAATATACTATAAGTAAAAAAAAAGACTTTGTAATTACTTACAATTATTGCAATAGCAAAAAAATTGCATTAATATCGCACTCGGTTAGGCGACTCTCTCAGTACTTTTCAAATCCTTACTGTTATGAAGACTTTGTACGACTGACCTCGCACCACAAACGAATTAAGGCATCAACAGTTTGTAACAAACAATAGCCAKTCTTCAAAATTATAAATAATATAATATCATATCAACATCAAAAAAGATAACCATACCTAGAGAAATATTATTGCATATCTAGGGAAATATTATGGGAAAAATCTACAACTCTCTAAAGCATTTAAGCTTTTAATACTACATTGTTTCTCGAATTACAAATGCTTGCAAAATATTTTACTTTCAAATTTATTACTCGCAAAATAATTTCAAAATTATCAAAAATGCAGAAAATCACAGGAACAAAAATTATATTAAACGAATTAATTTCTGCGCCAATATAAAAATATTTTCAAAATTTAACGCTTTTAAAATGATCTTAAAATTATTTCTCATAGTTTAACTTAACAAAATAAATAGCGTCGTCGCTATTACGTAAAGAATGTAAAAAAGTTGCTGATTTTAATATTAGACTGTATAATAAATTTGCATTTTTCTTCTTATTAATAATTTAATTAATAATATAAACATTACAATTTAACAATAAGTACGCAATAAATAAATAAATAAAACCAGGAAAGACTAAAAATAAATTGAAAAACAAGAAAATATAAGTAAATATAACACAGATAATACAAATATATTATATAACAAACAACTATCGTTTTAGTAACGTAGTATACAGAGTACGCAGTTCCCCCAATGTATTAATTAACATTAATTATAACATTAATTAATTAGTTCTTAGCGGTGTATTAATTAATATTAATTTGTCTTATTTTAAATTTTTTAAGTTAATAAATTTAAACTTTAGATTACACACAATAAAAAGTAATGTTAAATACAAATTTCTCGAAGAGTAGTATAAATTTCTCAAGATATAGATAAAATTTTGCGAACATTAGAACAGATTGACATAAGAGTTCTAATAATTCACAAAATGTCGTTAGATTTTGTAAATAAGTCTTTCAATTCGAGTAATACAAACGAATAGGCTGATAAACAAGAAACATGCAAAATAAGTATAACAATATAATATAAATACACATTACTTCTTGACAATATGCCATTTTTGATAGAATGCAGAAATGGCTCTATGATTCGTTTCAAAAGGTATCAAAGCCATTTCATCCCTTATTCGCTGTATCAATTCGTGGATGCTTTCAGGGTTTGTTTTGTAAACCTTACACTTCAGGTATCCGCAGATAATAATCAAGAGTAGTTAAATCTGGTGACCGAGGTGGTCAATCCTTTTTTCCCTCATTTCTGTTCTTTCTTCCTATCCACCGTAGCGGAGGAATCTCATTTAAAATACGACGTGGTCCTACACCAAAATGAGCAGGAGTTCCATCATGCTGAAATCATATTTCTTCGAAATTATTTGGAAAAGTATTTTGTATGGCTGGAATTATTTGATCTACAAGTAGTCTCACATACCTTTGAGCGTTCAGATTTTCTTCAAAAAAAAAAACGGCCTATTAAATAGCTATCTATTATTGCGCACCATATATTTATTTTTTGTGGATGTTGTGTGTGAGTTTTCCGCACCCAATTCGGATTTTCATTGTTCCAGAAACGAAAATTTTGATGGTTAATTTCTCCCGTTAAGGTGAAATACACGTGCGTGTGTGCGTACATACATATGTTTTCATTAACTTTCACTTTTAACTTCAACTTTGAGCAAGCAGAAATTAACCGTCCAAATACATCTTACGATTGTACGACCAAACGATCCACACACACGCGCACCTACCCATCCACACACACAGACACACGCGCACACGCCCACGCACACATACACACACAAAATCTCACACATACAATCACACACATACAAGGGATCAGATTCATGCCACTTCCACGCAGATGATCCTGGATAACGTTAAATGTATGAAATTTCGGCATTTGAACGGCCGCCATTTTGAATGGGAGTGTCGTAACGACTTGAAATTTTAGGAGTGTATTATCAAAAGACTTTTCAAATGAGTCCCCACTTGACCCTTAGTCCAATTTAAAATTGTTCAACTCTTTTTGTTCAATCCCTCCGTACTTGTAGGTGAGGGATCGATATCCATGTCAAAGGATAGCTTATTTCATCAAAACACATATTTTACCGTTTTTTGATATTTTTATTTTTACAAAAGTTATTTAGGGGTTTCCACACTTTTGGTAAATCCTGCATACTATTACGTTAAATACAAGATTAGTGAGTAATTACTTGAAACACCGTTATTGTTATAAAAATTGTTCGTGGTAATGGACTCTCTGGTAACGTCGTTAATATTATTTCTTCTTTTTTAACTGTAACAGTAAAATATAGTTACATTTTTTTAGTAATAAACTTATTTTTATCGTTATATTTTACATTTTGATCTTATTTGTGTAAATTCTATGTATGCATTTTTCCAGGGATTGACTAGAGTTCAAGCTCGTTATTATATTATATTTCAGATCCTTTTAATTCATTAAATCCAGGAAACTCCGGCCTAATTAAAATTTTTAACAGCAAGTGATATTAAAGACTTCTTTAATATCACTAAAAATATCTTCTTTTTGAAGCTTGTCGACAATTGGTTAAAATAGCTAAAAAATATATACATAAGAAAGATAAGTTAAATATAAGTTAGATATAAGTTAAAAGTAGAAGTAAAAAATGGCATTTTACTAACATGTTTGTACTTTAGTCAAATATTTAATTAAAATATAATTTGGTATTGGGATAATCATCTTCAGAATAAATCGATCTATTTATTTATACGATTTATAAATAAAGAATGAAAATTATAGCGTTACAAAGATAAATATATAAAAAGACATTTATAATTTAAAATGTTTCATTCAGTAATCTATTTAGTTGGGATTGGAAAAAATAGAATAATTTTTTTCGTTTTTTATCCATTTTTAGATTTCTTGAAAATCTCAAAGTAATTTGTCTTTTTTTTAGAAATTATGGAATAGAAAAAAATCGAATTAAACTTGACGATCAAAGATTTCGATCAAGATTTTGAAAAGACATGATAACTTTTAACATGATAATTTCTTTTTGTTCTTTTCAAATTTCCAAATAGTGAAAGTTGAGTAAATTTTAACAGCAAAAGAAATGTAAAAGAAGAATGTAACAAAATACATCTTATTTTATCATTTTCCGCTCTCACATGGAATTAAAAAGAATCGTAGCTATATAAATTGTTATCTTGACAGTTTCAAGTAGTAAATAAAAAACTGAAAAAAATTCTTGAAGTACTTTTCTATCTCTATGAAGATGACGGTACAAACTCAAATCTGTATAATAATCAATCTTCATGAAATACATGAAGATGTGAAAAAAAGCTTTTATAACTTTAGCCCCATCTTTTCATCCTTTCAATCTCATGCATTTATAATTTTTGAAATAATTATGAAATATTCAAATAATAATTACATCGATTTTTTATTCAGAAAGATAGACGAAATCATTTATTAGTTTAATATTTATCTGGAAAAAAGCAAAAGTCTTTAATTTTTTAATATCGACTTTAAATATTTATATCTTTCTTTCTAGATATCTACCTATATAATCGACAAAATTTTCGAAAGAGCAACTTTTTTAATCTATGAATACCATTTGCGATTTAAAAATTATAATTAAAAGAAGCAAAATGAGCTTGTTTGTTCAATCGTGGACGTAATTATTAGTTTTTTGACTCGTGTTCTTTAGATACAGATTGGTATTAAATATACGTAAATGCTTGTTCGTTTATGACAAACAATTCTTTTGCGAACAATGCAGTTATATACGAGGCATGTTTACGAAGTTCTGGAAATCGTTCAAATTATGATTCGATGAATAATAATACTCTTTAATGTTTATCGAAAACAGCCGAATAAAATGAATTTTGCACTTGTAAATGTGCCTTCAGTTAAATGGAAACTGTATTGAGAAACTACATGGTTAAGAATAAAGATTTATTGCGTAATTCCCAATAAATTTCCTGGTATATTTCCCAAAATATAATTACAAAAATCAATAAAAATTTGTTATTCATGGATTGTAGGATAACTTATTTTTATTTTTTTTTTGCATTTAATAAATATGTTGATATAAAAACAAACTGTGGAAATAATATATACAGTATATGAAATATGACTATTTAACCCTTTAAGTGTTTTATTTGAACGTGCATTTGTGTACTTAATTATTTTTAAGCTGCGACGAGAGTATGCTGCACATTTTACACGCTTACAATTTCAGTCTTTTTATTTCAAGTGAATTTTTTTCTTCATATATTTTCTTTTTTGTGTCATAAAGTATTCTAAAATGTGTTAAAATTACAAATACGTTTTTAGTTTTACCTAAATTTTACTTTAATAACAAATGCAAAATTTTTTACTACATGATGAGTATAGTCGACATTAAACAAAAAAAAAATCACTTTTTCATGACGAGTATACTCAACATAAACATCGAAAGGATTAATATGAATGGATAAATAATTAATTCTCTGCACATCTAGCAAATATCCGTTGTATGTTGCAGACACACAGAATTATTTCACTTCAGGCATCTTTGCTTTAATTTTCTTTTTGGAATGATACAGGAAAAACAACTCCCAAATTTAGATAATCTATTTGAAATATGTAATTGTAAATTAGGATGGTTTTGTTCAGATAAATCTTGCTCATCTAAGAAAGACTTTATTATATATTTAAGTATAATTATTCCGGGAGATCATAAATGTTTTAAATGGTTTTATTAAAGCATAATTCTATTGATAATTCTAGTATTTTTTCGGGGTTATCGCTTGATTGTTAACGTTTAATGTATATAACATAAAACTGTAACTGCCTCTGATCCAGTATAGCAAAAAAAATTCGCATCGATCAGTGCTGTGTGCTCTTCAATGAACTGTATATTCATGATACAATCGATGTATCAGTGGTTCCTTTAATTTTGTTATAATATATTATCATTTCAGGTTTGTTCTCCACCTTGTTCATTTTGCCGTCTGAATGTAATGAAGACAACAACAAAATCGTTTTATCATTTTCCGATTTGTAAGATACTAATGTTTTATTATCATGATAAGCGAAATGATATGTTCCTTTAGCAAGTAAAATCTTGAATATATTGATGGAAGTTCAGATTTAGCTTTTCGTAAAGAGCCTGCCATTGTGAGAGAAAGTTTTTCGCGCGCGTATTATCAACAAGTGACACCGAACTAAACCGGTTATCGCATGTCATGTTGCAAGTATTATGAGTCGGTTTAAAAATTTCTGTAACGGAAAGGAATGGTCCTATAAGTTCAGTTTCGATATTGTTTGTACGAAACAATCCAGCATCTTAAAAGTTAATATATATCGAATATTTCTATCGATTTGGCTGTTGAGAATTTTTAATGATAGAACTCTATTTATCGTGAAATGTACTAATTGTAAGGACAAATTTATTAACGCTTTAAAAATGGTTTTAGATTTAACTTTTTTTTTCAACATTTATAAATAGAATTTTGAAACTTCTATGTATCCCAATTGTTGTTGATCTTTTAATGCGAGATCAGGAAGAGAGGAATATTTCTTTCTACTTCAAATACGTAGATGATATTGCGACTGCAATTCCCACTTTGATAAATAATGTTTTAACTCTTTTCATCCAAAGTTATCACCATTAAAATTGGAAATGAAAAACTGAATTTTCTAAATGTGAACATTTGCAAAAGAGCACAAGTTTATTGAGTTTTAAAAATCTATCTTTTCTGACAGATATCTACTTAAATTTTTTGTTTCAACATAAACAATGTATATAGATTATAGACAATCATAAATTATAAATATGTATGATTTCATCGTTATATCGTTAAGTGGGAAATTTGCTATCTTAGCAAAACTCTATTTAAAATTTAAAAGGATCATAACATAATTAAAAAATAAGTTATTGAAATAAAAAAATGTATTTTAAAAGAAATAAGAACAATACATTTATGGCCTCTAATCAGAATTTCCATGTAATATTAATTAATTTTTTATAAAAAGATTCCAAAGATGCATTTTTAACGCATTAAACTTTAATTAATTATTTCGGAAACCTGATGTATTGATAAAATTGGCTTGCGACATCGTTCAAAAATCTGTAAGAAACATCTTGTCTAATTTCAAAATAATTAAAAGAAAATTATTTTTAACTGGTATAATTTATAATTTTCGCATTACACACAAATATTAAATATAAGGATTATAAGAATGTATGCAAATGTATATATGTATACATAATTTCTTTCGCATATAAGTTGCTATCAGTATCTGAACATCTATATATAACTTAAACTATAGATTAGCTACAATCGACTTATCGAATAACTTCAAAAACCTCGGAAGAGGTCACACATTGTCAGCACGCTTAGAAAGCTATATATTAGCAAAATGCCATACTATTGTTTAATTTTGCATAACTCGAAATGTGTGCAAGCAAATACATTAGGTTTGTTCGCGTCGCATGCTCCAATATACTCCTGCTCGCTTCAAAACCCAATCTATAGTATAACGTTACGTTATAGTATTACATTACGTATATTATAGAATGGAGCGTGTTGGAGCAAATAGGAGCATATTGGGGCATTGTGAACTTAATGTTGAATAACGAACAAAACACTCGTGTGTACATTCATGTGATAATATGCCCAAGTTTAAAAAGAATGAAGAAGTTGGTATAATTAAATGCTAAAATACGCGAAAACGTTTCGAAATGTTCGAAAATAAAAATGCGTTACAATTAATGCCTAATGGCTATTGTGTATTGGCATATTAATCATTGGTAACAGGCTACTAATTAAACGATTCAATAAATAGTTACCAGAATTCACCATCTAATAACGAAGATATTAAGAGGGACCGTTATACATGGATCATAATAACTTCTCCTTATATAATATTTTTATTAAAATTTTGTTATTTTGACATAAATTTAGTTTTGATGTTGCCTCGCTCAATATATTTATATCAGTATATCAATATATCGTCATATCATATGACGTATCATATGCGATGATACAACTAAACTTCTTTACGTAGCATTCAATATTGGCTCTCTCCCACATTTTCAAGTATTATATTTTCAAGTAGATATATAATGTCGGATGTCGGAGATTTAGATTCTCTCGTAGATATATTTTATCGTCTGTCCACGCCTTTTTCCCTCCGTTCAATCCGTTTTCTCTCGTTCGCGTTCCCTCCGACGAGTTTCGCGTCCTATTACGGCAGCGGCTATTTCTCGATGTACACAAACTCTCCTTTGTACGATGGATAGGAAGCATTCACGGAGCGCCTCTGAAATATGAGTATTTCAAGATATACCGCCGACTTTTTGCCACTCCCTCGCGGTCTCTTTGTCAGAGATTTTACACTGCGCGAACTTGTGAATAAACGTTCGCGCTTATAAACCGAAAGGACGAAGCAACGAGAGATAGCCGATAAATACGAATCAATCTTAAAATTTTTTGTACAACATAAAGTTAAGCGGCTGACATCTTCTGAATAATGAAAACGACATAATGTACTACAAAATTAATGGTTATTGCTCTGTAATGATTTACAGACGGCCATTAAATCAACTCTAATTTGTTTAACCGTTCTATCGTTATAAAATTTATTATCGCGTCTACCTTATATATTTTACCTTACATTATATACTTAATAATTTATTTCGTTTTATCTTAATGGATCTTCGCGAATTTTGCGAAGTTCGATCATGTCGTCATGACCGAGTGTCACAATTCCGAGACAGTAAGGCCAACGATAATCCGTCTGCTGAAGACAGTAATCAGGGTTATTTCCTCGCCGAGGTTCACCCGGAGAGAGTACGGGATTTAGACTCTTATCTCTGAGAGCCAGGTTTATTACTGAAACCTCTGGGTAATGGATAAGCGATGGCAAAACGAAATTTCTTGTTGCTCTCGTTGCAAATCTTGTCTGGTTTTCCCAATTTTCAGCGACTTTGCGTTTATTTTCAGGAAGTTTGTGACAATAAGACTGCGCATCGATGATTTACACATGACAGAAAATGATCGTTTACCCGAATGACGGATTTACGCAATTTTCGTACGTGAATTTGACGTAGCTCCGACATTCACCCGGCCCTCCAATTGACGCGCAAACAACACGGCGCGCACAATGCGCGCCGCGGCCGCGCGTTAATTTTCCATTCGGAAAATATCCAGCGGTTCAATCGCGCGCCCGACCGCTCTCTCTCGCCGAAAGGGACGAGCGCGTTACACGTTTCGCCAATTACGTGACGGCGATCATCCGCAGCGCGAATCCGCGAAAACGCGCGTATCGCAAAAACAACACCCATTGTCGCCACGGACGATGGTCGGTGATCGTCGGTGTAAACGAGGAGCGCTGCAATTGCGCTTTCCGGGATCTGTCCGTGACGAGCGCTCCCCAAATCGCAGAACGCGGCTAAATTCCGTTTATCGTGCCAAACGCGCCGTGAAAGAGTTCCGGATCCTCGACTCGGGCTTGCAAACGGGATTGCGCGCATGAAAGGAAAGTGGTGAAAAAGCACGAGGGCTCCTTAGACGCGTCGGGGATGCTCGCCTTTTCGTTTTCCTTAATATCGACACGCTTTGACTCGTCTGTGCTTCTCGACGAAACTCGGGAGAGCTCCGAGCTTTCCGGCCTGTATAAACTGTGTACGCTATTTATTCGCAATTTACTTTGATTAAGATACATGTTAATTTAGAGTCCGTACGATTGCTATTCACGTAGAGATACACGGAAGGAACGGTTTTGCTAAAAGATTTAAAACTTTAAATGCATACAGAAAATTAAATTTTGTTGAATT
This sequence comes from Cephalotes varians, assembly GCA_037157785.1. Taxonomy (NCBI): domain Eukaryota; kingdom Metazoa; phylum Arthropoda; class Insecta; order Hymenoptera; family Formicidae; genus Cephalotes; species Cephalotes varians. The sequence goes on along the minus strand of JANQDE010000357.1, from coordinate 72,134 downwards.
ATTCAAATAAGAAATAATGTAGAACGCTCAAATTAATTACTAGAATAAATTTTCAAAATTTTTGCAGCATTGCTCATTATTTTTAAGATTTCAAGACAAAATTTATTTTGATGCTTTAACAAAATTATTTTCAGATCTGTATTCAAAATTTTAGAGCCTTCAGCAAAATCGTTTTTTTCATGTACGGTTTGACGGAAGCTATTTAATTATATATTTGTAAACTACATTTGCCGAGAATGGAAAAAAAGGAGATAGAATACTCGACGAAAAAATTGACTTTATGTTTGCTCCTAGTCGAAAAATTGTTCGCAAACATGACATTAAGATTCAGCGATACCCTTTAATAATGGTTTGCGCTGTTGTACATAAATGCGCTAAAAACGGAGGGTGGCATTATTAATGAGCGTCAGCCCATTAACGAGTGCTTCCGAAGAAAATGGGTCACGGCGTAAATCTAAATTCATATCTCCCGCGTGGCTGAGAATGTGGAAGCAGCTGTACGGTAGGTTCTTATGAATGTACTCAATCATGCATTTACATCATCAACTCGGACAGGCTCGTGTACAGCGATATGTGTACGTAACTAATATACATAAAATCGTATATTATGCATAATCGACATAAAATATGCGCGACTTGTGCACACATGCAGTGTAATGTACATCATGGACAGAATATCCATAATTAATTACGTGGCATCGATATTTTAATTTTATTAATTATCACAAATACCTTGTCGCGTCTAATATTGCTTTATCAGTTATATTGGACAAGTTTGTCTGCCAAGTGCCACGGCTTGGGACGCATTGTCTCTTAGGAATAGACAGGTAACTTAATTAAACACATAAAGATTTAAATAAAGCGTCCTATACAGATTCTAGATCGTGAAAGTCAAAATAAAGAAATCGCACGTGGCAAAAATTTCTTTATTTGATATTAATCCTTTATTACTTGCGTGAGATATAAAATACATCCTGGTTTTAGAAATTTGCTAAATTGACCGAGTAACCTTTTTATCGATTAAATGCTTTTGTCTGCCTTTAAGTTGATTATTGCGCCACTTAGTCTATAAAGCAAGTATTTTATGGACAGAATTAATAAAAAATCAATATAAAGTATGTGGGGTGTAAAATATATTCTGCACGTGAGTAATAGACGTAACATTTGTGAATATTACACCTAGAGCTTGATAAATTTAATTTAACATTATTACATAAAAATACGTATAACATTAATGTTTACTTAATATCCAATTTAAATCTAACTAATATGTAATTATATCTAATTATAATCTAAAATATATAACAACTTAAGAGATAAAATAACATTTGTATCTTATTAATTCAAGAAATCTCAGAATTTCATAAGAATCAAAGAATTACATTTTTTTTCAATAATTATCAATAAAAGATAAATAATAAATAAATAAAGTATAAAAATAAACATAAATAAATAATAATTTTGATTTTTATGTTAACTAATAATCTTTTATATTTTGTGGTAGAATTTAAAAGACAGTATTAATTAAAATTAGAGCGCTTTAATCAAGATTTAAAATAATTCGCTAAAAATAACAATGGTTTTGAAGTGAATGATTCAGATACTAGCGAAAAATAAATGAATAATTTATTTTTCGCTATATTACAATATATTTAATATATTACAAATATTCAGCAAAGACTCTATCTTTATATATTTTTATATTTATACAAACACAAACAAAATTTAATTAACACGATTACTTAATCTTTTAATAAGTACTGAGCTTGTCATACATATTACATGATTTGTATACATTATTATATTTAATTGTATATATTATTATATTTAATGCAAATTTAATTTCGCAAATAAACACATAAAAAAATCACGCGAGCGACTAGTAGAGTTAATAGCGGACAATCTGAATTTTGAATACCAAGAATCTATGGCTTGCTGGATTTAGAACGTGCGTACGCGATGCGTGCATGTACGGTCGATATGGCATTCGATTTACGCTTTGTCACGTATGAACGTGCGCTTTTTGCATAAATACACACGCATGTTCCCGTAGGCGAGACCTGCCTCGGTTCGGTTTCGCTCTTACCGCAGTTTGTCATATATCGACATGCGCTTCGCTTAAATATGCGTGCGATGCGTGCAAACATCGGAGAGACAAAAAAAAACGCATCGTCGCGAACGCTCAGTCGATTTTCGTGCGGTCGATTATGCATGCGTAACCGCAGTTCTACATAGAAAATGTGAATATACGACCGGATTCACATATATTCGAAGCATGAAAAATATTTTAACTTATAACTCTATTGTATACAGGGTGATTCTAGTAAATGGATTGTAGCTCTTTTTTAAGTCAAGATAGAAAAAAAGTGGTTGAGGAAAGTCTTTTACTGTTTAATATGATCTACCATTCTGTGATTATATATTTTTTCGAAGATTGTACTAGCAAGATACAATTGCATTAAGAAAATGGAATTATATATTTTTTTAGCGTAAATTGATTTTCTATTATTCTGCGTATAAAAGTACTAGGGTAAGATAATCGAAAGGATACTATTTTGCCAAATATTATTTTGTTATAAAATTATTTTATTACGTAAATATGTTCAAATATACTGTGACGTTTAAATATTTTCTAATACTGTAATAATACTTTTTTAATAATACTTTTTTATGTTTTTTATAATATTAGCAAGTTAGTTACTAGTTATATTAGAACAATCTGTGTTATAATTTATTCTTTTAAATTATTTTTTTTAATAATTGTCTAAGAATACACATTAACATCTAAAAAAACCTCATGAAAAAAAGTCCTATATATATGTATATTTATGTATATATTTTATCATATTATTACAAAAAATAATGCAGATAAATGATAATAAAGGCCGCAACTTGAAGGAATAAATAGCAGAGAACTATAATCGAGCTTTTCTCTTGGATTTTTTATAGTCGTGTACGGATTTGTGGCCGAATTGCCAACGAATAGTCGAAAAAGACAATTCGCGAGCTTTTCGATGATTCTCTCACGTTTTCTAGGTGCTCGGAACTTGGCTTGGAAAGTATGGGATATGCGGATATTGGGTTTCCACTATATAGGCCTCTGCAATATCCGTAAATTTCCGAAATTCGAACTTCAGTCCGCGCGAAACTTTCCGATACTTGTTACCAAAGTTTCTGGAAACACTCAAACAGGGGCGTTACCACTGTAATAATTGCAAATTTGCTGGAAACCAATACATGCCTTTCAGATGGAAACGGTTCATTGTCATGGCAATTTAATCCGCATCTAACTCATCGTTTGTAATTTGAAATAATCGAAGTTTGAGAACACGTAGAGGAAATAATATTTATTATTACGGTCGGAAGGATATTGTATGTAGAAAATGAGATAGCGAGACAATTTAATTATTATCGCAAATTCGATAATAATGGCAACGAATAATTTCGAGGTAATTAAAATATAATTACGAAGAGACTATTTGTCATTATTGTCTCGCCGTCCACGCTAAACTGTCTACAAATTTCCTCGCCGCTAATAAATGTTCTTGCTAATTGCTGTTTTCTCCGTTTGTTTATAGAGGAGGAGTGGAATCCAGATGGCAAGGGTCGGCAGTCCAACGATACCGGTGAGTACCGATTTCTCATGAAATTTCATTCGCGTGAAGGAACGTTCGTGAAGAAACTTCTTCGATTCTCTGTTTTTCGTTATTTTTCTTGGTAGTTTACGTTACTTCTACTACTAGTAGTCTACGTTACTTCAATCGATCGGATAGTAACTTCCGGTCTATAATTTTTCTGCGGGTAGAATGCGATATACATATCTAAGAATTTTATCTGTTTAAATATGTCGATACAGAATATTCAACAAACCTATCGAGAGTCTTCAATGACTTGAAGAAAACCTTTTCGTGCTTTCGTAAAAGATGTGCTTAGTAGGAACGTTTCGTATAAATTAATTATCGCACGTCTATCGTAAATGCGCTTATTTTAATATAATTATACAGTATCTTTGAGTAGAAAACAATCTTATTTTATAAAACGGATATTCTTAAAACGATAAGTTAATATCTTAATTAACTCTATATTCATTTCTTTGACGATTTCTAATTTAAAACGGAATAAAGAAGAAAAATGGGATTTCGAGGCGTGTTCTATAGAGTACAGAAATCTGAATGAAAACGAAATCGCGGCAATAAGATAATAATTATTCGAACAAGCGTAGAAACGTGGAAAAATCGCCGTCGTCTTTCGCGCATCGAAGTGGCTGAATTTGTCGCGAATAGAGATACTCATTACTGTCTCACGAGATCGATTGTTCCACGGAGGGATTATCCAGATTGCATTGCCTGCAATCGCCTTTGGCTCCTGTTCCTTCCCTCGCCTTCTCCTTGGCCTTTAGAGCATTACGAGCTTAACTTAACCCTTGGAATTAGCGAGGTCTCAGTCAGGTTTCCCCAGTTCAAGTTTCACTCTCTCTCCTTCGTTTATTCTCTGAAGTGACTGCGCCCGACTCTCCGGTTCGTATCGCGTGAAATTGATACGCCGAGTCTATCGTCTTCATCGCGATTCCATCCTGCTGCAACTGCAGACACAAAGTGATCGCGTTACAAAGAGAGAACGCTCCAAGTTGCATCATTTTTACCTTGTAACTAAAACAAGTACGATACATCAGTGTTTAACCGGTGTATCGAAAAATATTTTCATGTACATCTCCGGTATATATGTCGCATCTATCGAAAACTTAATTTATTAAATATTATATTTAAAGTAAATGAACTCTACCAAACTATAAAAACTTTATATTGTCTATTACTATAAAAAAAATGAGATACTAAATATTTATTTTTTTATATTTAAAAAGAAACTTTTTAAGCATCCTTGCATTTTTTGCTGTATGTTCCATAAAAGTGGGATATACGGCCACTCTTGGATAGCTTATAGAAAATTTACAAATAATGCTTATAAATAAGACAGTAAACTTATAAAATGTATTTACAAAGTTTTATTAGGGAATAAGAACGCTAAATATACATCCGAAGTAATATTAATTTTGCATTGTTTTATTAATTAACGCATTATATTTGTTCATTAACGCAGAATAAAATTTTAAACATAAACATTTCTTCTTATATTCTTCTACTCATAGAGCGTCTGTACTACGGAATAAATTCCGCGCGCTAAAAATATCGTATATTCCAAACAGATAGGATACACAAGACATCAAGCTGAGCAAAGAATACAAGAGCGCTTATATTTTGCTATACTCCTTTCCTCTACATCTATGCATCATGAAATAACCACTAAGCTTTTTACAGTAATTCTTATAGTAATTTTAAGTAGGTGTGATACATTGTGATGATTGCGTTACTTAATATATTGACAAATCGATCCAATTCACAGTGATTTTATTATAATTAATAATAAAATGAAATTACAACACAATACTAATTTAACAAAAAGGCACGTAATAGAATGATTGCATGCAAATTACTCCTATTTTTCTAATTTCCGCGACGTAAACCCCGGATTTATTTTAATTATTTTTGTCTCTTTTACTTAAAAGAAATTGCTTCATCATATAATTTTATGTATTTATGCATGTATACATTTTAAACCAATACCAATGCAAAGATAATAATAAAAATGTAGAGATAATCAAAAAGAAGCAAAGAGAAGCCCAATTATTCGATTTAATTAAATAGGAAAAAAATATTTTGCATGAAAATAGCTTCATTCGAGAAAGAAAAAGTTCAGTTGAAAAAAATGAACCAAACGACTTTTTCAACTGTATCATCTAATTCCCCGCAAATATTATGCGAAAGATAAATAGCGGAAAATAATTCCAGACCATGATTTTCTGAATAACGATACAAAAATCCGAGGTAAAAGAAAAACGAACTTATATTCATAGAAAGAACGGTTTTGCTGAGGTATGAAGTATTAAATTGATTGTTAAAATGTTAAAATTTTTTGCAGTTTTGTCATCAGTGTTTGAGCGTCTACATCATTATTTTGATGGTCCAGCAAAATTATTTTCAGATTTGTATCTAAATTTTTAGGTCAACAAAACCGTTCTTTTCGTGTTGTTTTGGATTCATTCGCCTTTTTTCATTCATGAAACAAAACGTACTAATTATAAAATGTATTAATAATATTATTAATACATTAAATACATTAATACAAACAAATATTATTAATAATATTTTGCGTTTCGCACATCATGCATTTAATACGTTTTATTATCATATGTTTAATATATAATCGGATAACAAATCAGTCTCCGTAAAAATTTATTACGTTACATTGATATGATATAAATATTGATTAATAGTTTTGTATAATTTATTATAATACATTCACATAATTATTTTTATTTGTATCTTCTTTGACATTAACCACTATAGAAGAGATTTAATAAAAATATTAAATATTTAATATATAAAAATATTTGCTGATAAAAAATTCCGCGCGGGATGGAAATCCTATTGTTTACACCTGACTAAAGGATCGTGGGCGTAATCCGAGAATGTCTATGATACAGAGAAAGGGATAAAAGCGATGAGCTGAGCTAGGTAAAGGGGCTAGAAATAAAGATCTTTCAGCTAAGAATGAAGCTATTTTTATTCTCTTTTTTAAAATGTATTATATAAAGAACGTTCTTCAATATTACTCGACATTTTTCCCAAAATTTGTATTTTTTGCGCTCGCGGAATCTCCTCTTTTGCATCAACCCCTTGAGGATCATTCCGCAACGAATCTGGGGTAATTCTCGCGGGGTAAACTCCGTGGATAACTCGTCGGCGTACCGGCTCTCTCGACGCGCGGAAACTCCTCGCCTCCGTCGGAGCCGGCGCCGCGCTGCCGAGATGGCGTGCGGAGTCCGGCATGTCGACGTCTCGCCACACCCTGCTCCACTAGCGAAATATTGTCAAAAAATCTGCGCTGCATGACCGCGCGTTTCCTAAATCA
>JANQDE010000357.1:33795-62657 GCA_037157785.1 Cephalotes varians | reverse complement strand
TTCTCCTTTTTTTTCCTTTTGCAAAGCGGAGCCACGGGCGGTGGTACACGCGCGCGAGACACAATACGCCCGTAGTGTGCGTCGTGGCGGCGACGGTGGCGGTGGCGGCGGTGGCGGCGGCGTCGACGGATTACTCTCGCGGAGAGTCGCCGGAGACGACCGGCTCGCCCGCGGTGAAGTGAATAAAGCTCCATCGGGTCAGACGCGCACCGGAGAGTCGTCTCGTCCGCGATCCCTCGTCGTCTCCCCATTTCGTCGCGCTCGCCGGCTCCGGAAATTCGCGCACGGACGCTCGCGGACAGGAACGTCTCGTCGCCGGTCTGAGGCGGAAAGAGAGAGAGAGAGAGAGAGTAAGAAAAGGAGGGAGGAGAGAGGGTGCATTGACTCTAGACGCAATGTAAGTAAACGAGAGACGTGACACAGTGCGCGTAGAGAGACTTTAAAGCGCGGCGATTTTGATCGCTAATTCCCTCGGAATTTTAATAGCTGCGTTTCTGAACGGAAGGATCACGCAGTATTACCAATGCGGAGCAGTCTGCTGTGTTAATTTGCGGAAATTCTACTTGAAAATGTTTACACGCTCGTACGGCATTATTTTTTAGCGAATCGCTCTTCCTTTCGCGGCTTCGCGTTTTCTGAACGAATGGTGTCGATGGATTTTGTCCGATGAATATCTTTTCCAGCGAAGATATATCTTCGTCCTTTCACTGAGATTATTTCAATATTTTTGCGTGATATTGAATACGGAATAGAATCTTGCACGTTTATTTTCTATATTCTCTGCGTGTAATATACATATATTTAATTATATATTTAATTTATATTTAATTAATATATAATCGTTTTTAATTAATATATTTAATATATAATAATATCACAACGTTTCATCGAGCTACTTTTTTTATGTAATTCGAATCACGTTGCGATATTCAAAAAATTGGCATGCGCGAGAGTAGATTACACTTTACGATTGTCAGGATAAAAAATATTTTGGTCACATTTCACAATATTGTATCAGTTGTTAACTGAAAAGTGTTTATAAACAACTGTTAGAAAATTTTTATGGAGTAAACAGAGCTTGTTTTAATCAAAAAAATGTCTCTCTCTACGCGCTATGTTTTAATCAAAAGTAATCGATATTTATTCTAGATAGAATTATTCAACATTAAAAATAGTTCTGAATCGATAAGCTGCGTGAATCTTTTATTACGTACGTAATATTCTGCAAAAAGTTACGAAGCTTTTAAGGTACTCGCTATTACTATTCGTCAATATCTTCTTCAGGCGCAGTTTTTGCGGGATAAATAGACACCGCGATATCGACGGTACACTTGAGGAGACCGAGACAAGATATCGCGTTTAATATTAATGAACTTTTAGAATTTTAAAGCTTATTGCCTCGGTTGACAAACTTTCTTTGCTGCTGCACTCTGCTTGCTCTTCTTTTCGAGAGACATCATTGATCTGCAGGGATCGTTGACACGTTATAAGCTATAGCGAGCTATGAAACAAGTTTTCGTTCACGTTGGTTAACATTGGAGAAATGTTGTTTATTTTTACTCGCCATGGTACCAAGACGAAGCAGCAAAATGCTTAATTTGATTAGATTAAAATATATATTACGAAGAAATCTCTGAATTACAATGTTAAATTCATGAACAATAGGAAAGAACAATATTGTTGAAATAGCTAAAGTTTAGTTAGACATAGATCTGAAAATAATTTTGTTGGACTATTAAAATATTATTTAGGAGCATTTGATGAGCAACGCTGCAAAAGATTTTGACATTCTAGCAATCAACTTGAACCTTCATAATTTTGATAATCTAATAAAATTTTTAGATATATATCTAGCTAAATTTTTAGATACTTCAACAAACTCGTTTTCTTCCGTATTTGTCAAATTATTATCCAATTTGAATCGTTCTTAATCATTCCTATAAATCGCCATACTCTTATTCAATATCGTCATTAATTTAACTAAAATAATAGAGTTAAACAATTTAACTTAAGAAATGTATTAAATTTGTTAGTTTATTATTTTAGTTTATTACTAAGTGCATACATGGTGAACGGTGTTCATTTTTTTAAACTAAACAATTTGACCACAGAATTTAAATGTGGTTGATTAAATGTGGTTTTTTTTAACCACATGTTTTGTATTAAAATAACATATTTTGACACACGTGAAAGTTAAAAATAACAAAATGTCATTTAACTCAACCAATTAATTAAAATTTGCTCCTTTAATGTTTAATTATTATATATATTGTATATATTATATATTATATATATATATATATATATATATATATATATATTTATTTATTTATATAATATACATTAAAGAAGCGAACACTCTTTTTTTAGAAGAAAATTGATACATCAAATGTGAAAGATTCCGAAATATCTCGATGTGAAAATCTTTCTCAAGTTTTTATCACCATTTTTCACCAAAATCTCGCTTATGAGATAACAATTTTTAGTTGCCTAACACAATCACCGACGCTGCAACCACATACGCGATGTACGACGCGAATCGGTATTATCTCCCAAAGCAGACGCAAGTCGATAATGTTATTACGCGGGCTTTATTACGCGTGCCGTATCGCGTTCGGGTCGCCTCATCACGTCGCGTCGCCGGATTATTGCTCCTCTTCGGCAAATACCTCATTGCGTTTGGTCGGATCGTTGACGCGCGACGCGATTAAAGCAGATAGAATACGGAATTGAAGTAGTAAAAGCAGATTGTGCCCCGGTCGTTGCACGCGTCGCAGAACCATTTGTGTCATCGACGCGGCGGTGCGGAGGGGTGGCCGGAGGGGGGAATGCATTATAAACTGCGGTAGAAACATATCACGGATATATGCGATATCGGTTTATCGCATCTTTGATAACCCTCCCGAAACATCTGTCTTTTGCATGCGCCGCACGTGTTCCGAGAATCGCCGATTATTGCTCATTAGGCAGATGGTATAACGCAATCGAGCTAATAACTGGGTGGATATTCATAGTGGCATGTAATTGGCTTTAGCGATTTGGCCTTAGGCATAACAAACTGTATAAGTTACTACGAAATTACAAATTGTGTTGGAGAAAATATGCGGATATAAATTTGAAGTAACAATTTGTTTAAAATAGTCGTTGCTCTCATCAGTTATTATGACTATATATAAATCTACTTTCGCGCGATGCGCTGAAACCAACTCTTACGTCATCGTTCGCGTACCGCGCAATACAGAAATAGATCTATCTTATATTTAGCACGTTTTTTTATGCGATCCCTCTCCGCGCAAACAAGAATTTAAAACGAACGGATGAGGAGCGAATCACTAGTCTCTATGCTAGTTTCTAGGGAAGATTCGTTGGTATAAGTTGGCATTGCATTCCGTTTATGCATTTACGATGAAAGAAACAATGAAAAAGTCATCGCAAAATATCATTTTTATAACATAGGTATCTTTCCTTAAGTTTTATTTAAATCAAACAAGTATTACAATAAAAAAAAAAGAAAAAAAATCTCATTCAAGAAGAGGCAAGCGTTAAATTTTCAAGCGTTTCAAAACTTCGTACTGATGTTCTTTAGCTTGAGAGAGTAAATCTAAGTGACGTATTATTATTTAAAAGGAAAGTTTCTATTACTATATGTTTTGAGTAAAAACAGTAATTTGTTATAATAAAATGGTTGAAATCGAACGTATGTGGAGATGAGGTATGTTGACTCGACAAGCTTAGCTTGACTGTACCGTGTACATGAGAAGTGAACATTCAATTATAACTTAATTTTGACAAAATGCTTATATTTAATATTTCTGTATTGAAACAAGCTACATTTAAAACAGTGTACATTTGCTTTTCTGAAACAGCATTTTGTTATTCAATTATTACAAAATAACATTAAAAGATAGACTCGTATTCAGAACATGCTTCTGAAAATGTTGACACGTGTTTTTGTCATTTTATCTTTATTATTCATTAAACAAAAAACCAGGATAGAATGACAAAAACATGCGCTAACACTTTTAGAAGTGTTCTGAATACGATCTATACCAAGAAGTACGTATTCGCGATCTATCTTTTATTTCTATTACGTTTTCATTAATTTAGTATAGAGTTTGTCATATGAAACAATTTAACTTAAGAAATGCATTAAATTTGTTAGTTTATTATTTTAGTTTATTACTAAATACATGGTGGACGGTGTTCATTTTTTTTAACTAAACAATTTAACCACAGAGATTAAATGTGGTTTTTTTTAACCATATGTTTTATATTAAAATAATATGATACATCGAGGAACATACGGTTTGAAGTGTGGATCCGATAACATTTGCGTTCGAGACTCGCAAGTTAGTTAATATCAAACTGTTTTTTAAATAAAATAACGCCTTCTATATTTATAAAAGCCTGCGCTGAAGATGGCTTCAATACAAGCCGAAACGTCCGGAATTTTTTATGATTCTACATAGACATTGTAATTAATCTAAATATACTCTATGATTAATTTTGCGCCCTAACAACTGCGTTCGTTTTTTCTAGCTCTTATTAGCCCTTACCGTTTAATTGTTTTATATCCTTATTATTAAAATAATATATTTTGACACACGTGAAAGTTAAAAATAACAAAATGTTATTTAACTCAATCAATTAATTTACAACTTAAATCATGATACGTATCAACTTATCTCACTATTGGGGCAAACTGGCTATAATACAGCATATTTGTATTTCACTTATTACAAAGAAACTATATAGTATGCAGAATCGTCCTAGCATGAAAATGTAGAGAAAGGTTCTCTCTATTACATTAAAACAGTTTAATCATAATAATTAGTTGTTTAAAAAATCAAATGTCAAAATTGTGAAAACTGTGCCAACGAGCCCTGGTCTTCCCTAATCGTAAGGGAATATCTGGAGAAAATGATACATTTGCCGGAAACATCCAAGTAGATCTTAAATTTCTCTTTAATTCGACTTTTTTCATTTCTCCGAATTTAATATCGCAATTTAATGTCGCCTTAAATCGAAAATTAAATTGATTGAAGGCCGACAAGATTGAAAGGAAACAGTCGGTAACAGTAAAGAATCGGGGAGTTAATATCGTTGCTTCTTCCGCCCATCCGTAACGAGCTTCGGCGATTCACGGAACCATCACGAATCGATCACGGATCGAGGCTGATCGATAATCGGACAGACTCTTCCTCTGTTGCGTCGGTCATCGGCCGGAATCGACGATGAGCTACGACCGTGGCGAACGAGGCTCTTCCTGTGTAGTTCGGCGCGACGAGCCCCGGCGACGTCTAACTTCGGCTCCATTCATATTCGAAACGATATTTTATGAAGACGGAGTGGAGCAGTTCCCGTTTGACTGAAGTCGATTCCCCTTTTGTCGGTGTCTTCCGGCGTAAAATCGATATGTCGATACCAGCGCGCGTCTACGTTTCCGCGCGAGAGATATACGTGCACGTGTATGTGCTCGTACATACTCGTACATACGCGCGCGATCATATTCCGGTAAGATACCCGCGGGAAACTTAGCTAATAAATATCTCGTTGGCACGCGGCGAATGTACGTTTTGCATAGGAAGCGACCGGGATATTCATGGGCACGCGCGATACACTTGGTGCTCGACGCGGAGCGTGGCTTTAACCACGGTGTGTCAAAATAACGTTTCTGCGTCCGACGCGGAAACTTACCTACGTTTGCGCGTAACTTGCACCCGGGATTAATAAATGTGCTACCGCATAATCCGCTCGAGATACACAGACGTGTTGGGAACGATGAAAGTTCTCGGCGCGAGCGTGCACGTATTCTAATTCGTTTTATGTCAGCCGTCGTGCACACCATGAAACGAATTAAACGCGACGATCGCGCCGGTTGCGCTGAATTTTGCATAAGTAAGATGGTCGTAAAGTGAGAGCGATATTAATTAGAAATTACGAGAAAAATTCACTTCCAGCACAGTCGTGACCTTCCACTTCTGTCGCATAGGACGAAATTATATCCGACGAAGTTATGGCCTTCGTGAAATTTTATTGCACGAACGAATGAGTCAGTTGAAACCGTCAGATTAGATACGTGATCGTGGCACATATAAATAATATTATCGCACTTCGTGTTTTGTGTTGATCGTAAAACGCAATCGCACATTTTAATGTTAAAAAGTAGTAGTTTTATCGAATCATATGCGCGATATATATATATATATATATATATGTATGTATCATTCCATAAAAGCCATTTCTTTTTGGCATTAAAACATATCATTGTCATTAAAATATGCAATTTGATATGTATATATATTGAGTTGGAACAAAAGTTTGTAGCGTTTTTTTAGCTTAAAATTGTATATACAATATTTTCGTTAAAAATGAATGAAATTTAAATTAAAAAAGAAGGATTTTAAAGCTTAAAATCTTTACTTTCAAAAGCTTATCATATTTTTTGAGTTTATGTGAGTTTGGTAATTTTCACTTACAGAAAATTATGAGCTGAAAAAGATAGAAAATTTTCTTTTCATTTTGTTGGTTTGTAACGTACCCAAATTAAATTTGAGAAAATTTTTTACTATCTATTGTGAAAGCTCGAAGCTTTCCCTACAAAATCATTTTTTACAGATGTTCCTACGATTTTTTATTCTTAAGTTATTCGCAAGTTAAGTTAAACAGAAATTCTGACTTTGATTGCTTATAACTCCAGTAAAAAATCATCATACCGTAATTTGTAAAATAGATTTTGAAAGCTGAAACTTTGCTCTATTAAATAGTGTTATATTAATTTTGTAAAATATAGAAATTTTAGAGCTAAAAAACGCTACGAACTTTTGTTCCAATCCAATATATGCGCGCGCGTGTGTGTGTGTGTGTGTGTGTGTAAGTAATATACACACAAAACCAAAAATCGTCATAAACTTATCGTTACATGCCATGTTTCGTTACACTTCACGATCCGTTTAGAACATTACTGCGCCCGAGAGACGCAAAAAACCAACTTCCTATTTTCATTCTCTTTTTGTTATTGCGGCTAACAGGTGACTCTTTTTCCGCGCGTATACGTATACGCTGCTATGAAATTTCTACGAAATTAGATTTTTTTCTGCATGCGCTTCACCGCCCGGCAATATATCTGTCGTTGGGTTAAATCGTTTCCCTTTGAGATTTCTCATTGCTGCTTTGTATGTAAACGGCGCAAATTGGAGACATAAAAATCTGGTTCTTTTCTTTAAGTCAATATCAAGATGGCACGTCGTATTCAACTAACTCGAAAGACAAACTGGAAGGAAGCGTCGCACTGCAGAAAGAAACTTAAAAAGTTTCCGTTTCGCAGTTTGGCATGGGCCCGTATCTCACATGCCCTCGTGTCGAGAAACTACTTACATGCACGTGCTCCCGTACAATATTTTTTTACCTTTTTTGTGAAGAAATATTTTTTATCTTTTGTATAAAAATATTTGCAAAGTTGCCGTCGCAAGCATGTGCTCACGTTTTACGTAAACTGTTTCACTTTCAAGCGTTCGAAACTGTTGGCATGTTTACGAGAGTCTCAAGATTTGCCTAAGACTGTTCTGACTGATGCATATCTTGAAAATTACAAGCGTTATCTTAAGTCTCTCAAGCTTGAAAGGTGTCACGATATCTAACTTTTATTAGCATTAATCTCTTCATTTTAAAATTTCTTATGACTTTCTTATCATACTTCAAGTTCGAAAGCAATAAAAATTTAGGAAACGCTAGCTTCTTTGATTTCTGAAAATACAATTTCTCCTAACGTAAAAAAATTAAGCGTGACGTGCATCACTAACTTTTGTAAGCGTTATAATTTTTTCATTAAAATTTCTTATGATTTTCCCACCACGTTTTAAGTTTGAAAGCAAAAATCGCGTTCATTTATTAATTTCCGAAAATTGAAATATAATTTCTATCTAATGTAAAAAAGTAAAAGAAATATCGCGAAAAGAGATTTTAAAAATAGAAATGAATGTGAGGTCAGAAGGAGCCGCGCCTATGTATAAAATCCTAAAGCGAAGGAGCCTGAAAAACCCTCGAGTCGAAGCTCACCGACCGAATCCGCCCGGCACGATACTATCGCGATACGACCAGGCAGTCGATAGTACACGCACGTGCGCGTGCACAAACAACGATCTCTCCCCCGCGCAAGCCGGTTTTACGTGTACGAAGTCGCACGAAAGTAGTATAGATTTTTTCGCTCCACACGCGCTTGGTGCCGAAGCGGCGCCCACGCACACAAATACGCGCGCGATGTCGAGCCAGTGATGGTATTCGCGCAACCAGTACGGAAGGGACGCAATTAAGGGAATGGCGAATGCATCGCCTTATACTCAGAATAAAAGCAAACCAGCAAAAAAATTTACGGACAAATATATGATATAAGAATATAAAGTGACATTGCTCATAATAGCGGCAGAATAATAGAAGCAATAGAACAGAATAATAGAACAACCCAAAGGAATAATCAATCAAGTTTTTACCCCAAAACAGTTAATTGGTTTTCATAATTTCAAATTTTTGATTGGCTCAAGAGCAGCCAATGTTGAACGCTTGTGCATTCTCGAAAATTTTATATCTTATATTCTTATATCAACAAATAACATCTCAACTATGTATCATAGTTATAATATTAACAATAAATAAGTTATACGAATTAAGAAAATATAATATTATCCACAATTATTAATATTAAATCTTAATCATATTATATACATAAGTCTCAATTCTACACTTTTTATCCTATCCTGTATGGTTTTTTATTTACGAGAAACACACACGCACAGAACTCCACTGCGTCCATCTATCGATGGTACTGTTGGCGAATGATCGATTTTAGTGAACAGTAAAAAATATTTTACTCTTCACTATAAAATTTTAATTTGAAAGAATATAATTGTCATAACTTAATTTATGTGAAGTTTATAATAATTGTCGTATAATTGAAATGCTATCAATTAATAATTCACATAGAATTAATGTACATAGTTGAACTATATTTATATTTAGTTATTGCAACTATAAAATAATTTATTCGACTATGTATTATACATCAATTCTACATATAAAACTTGTACAGTTGTTTCCTAGTTATTATGTCTTTTTCTCTCGGTACAATATAGATTCACTGTACTTTCGCCTTACTGAAGATTTTCGTCATTCATCTGCCGTCGCTTCCTCTTCAATCTTTTCCTTTTCTCTCGCCGAATTTTCATTTGCGCGCCATTATTATTTATACCCGACGTCGCGCGAATACTGTAATAGTGATTTCGAAACAAGAATCTGATCAATCTCCATAGATGTATTTTATTCATAAATTTATTTTTAGTCATATATTATCAGTCAGAAAGATAATTTGGTTATCTTTATTGAAATGATCGAGTTTCCATGACATCATGCGAGTGCGCCGAGAGTGATATCGGTGATTTTAAAACAGAAGATTAAATTTGGATAACCATGAATTTTTTATGATGAATCAGATATCACTGAAGATATAATAATTTAATTCTTTGAAATTTTAACGTATGTCTCCTTGAATCTCGTCATTGTGAATTAAACTCCAGATTGTCGAGACATTGTAGTTATTCCGAAGATAAAGATCTGTCTGGTTCCCGCATAAGTCTGTTTGCTTGTTGTAAATGATAGTCGTTTGGAGCTACCGACTCAACTTCGGACAATTAAGGAGAATTAGGGCGCGCCACGCTTTTAACTCTTTCGTTCGCTGAACTTGTGGGCGAGAAAGTCGTGCAATTTGAGAGTGTAAAGTCTTTCGCGAGCTCGAGACGCAACAGTGCGTGAAAGTGTCGATTCATCGAGCGCGCGAGGGCGTGCGCTTCCATCGATTTACGCAAAATGTCATTACGCTAACTCGTGCGAAACAAATTCTTCGATCAATTTGGTTCGAGATGCGTGGCGTGAAAACCGTCGTATTCGGTAAGCAAAAATATTTCTGAATGAGATGATTTAATATGTACTTCACAGAAGATTATGGAAATTATGCGGAAAATATTTGCTTGGAAAATATTGCTCGCTATTAAAATAAACAAAATCGAAATATGAATCGAATAAATGAAATTGAATAATGTAAAATGTAGTGATTTACTTCAAAAAGGTGAATCACTAAATGTAATTTGGATATTAAACGCGGAAATATTTTAAAATCGCGACGCCTCCGCGAATTCGACGTTACTTCATCTCGAGTCCGAAATTGAATCGAGTTTCAAATATTTGCGGAAGATGTAGGCTCGGATTGTAAGTGTTCGTTGAGTTGATCTTTAATTCGTGAAATGCGCGGAAGCTTATAAGTTTACTAAAAATACGACGAGGTTATAAGAAATGTAAATTGCAGTTTTAGTCATAAAGAATACGTGACAGTTCTCGCCATGTTCTTCAACGGGAAGAGCTGCGGTTATTCTGAAATTATTATTGAGTTTAACTTGAAGTATTTTTAGCCAATCGATGATTGCACGTCGAGACATATTACGCGTTTGAGACTAAGTTCGTTAACCTCATGTCAATAAAAATGATAAATTTTTCTCGAAATTTTTTGACAGCGAGTTGTAATATAATTTTCTCGAGTTTTTCCTATCAAGTTATGTTATTCGCGTTTGCTCTTCTCCTTTAATGTATACAGAAATACTTGTCTGCTATTTCAACTTTAATATTGTATTATTAGAATCCGCAGAAATATTTTAGACCAGTTTAAAACGTTTTTTGCTATTTGGCAGCATCATTGTTAATAATTCGTTTTAATTTAGTTTTTTAAAACGAGTAATTTTTACACGGAAAAAAACAGCTTGCTAAAGTATCTAAAAATTCAGCTAAATACAGATCTGAAAATATGTTTGTTATAAACCATCAAAATAATTACGAAGAAGTTTAAGTGTTGATGACAATGTTGCAAAATGTTGCTGTTCTAGCAATCAGTTTAAGAGTGTCCTACATAGTTATTTTTATGACCCAAACAAAATTACTTTCAGATTTGTATTTCAGCGAAATCATTTTTTCCGTGTAGAAATATCAAATGTTTAAAGATAAGAAAAAATTCAAGAAAACAATATTATTTATTAAAATAAATAAAATTGTATAATATTTCAGAAAAGTGGATTATCCTAAATATAAAACTCTGAATATAATATAGAAGTAAAACGTGGAGGAAGAGACTGGCGTTTAGTTTAGTATTCAATCCGAACTAAGCATAACTTGAAAGTGTCAGAACGGAGTGTATTTAACGCCAAATGTAAGATTCTCAATGTCTCTCGATTTTTGCGTTTTCTTTTTCTTCGCTATCCACCATTAAACTCCCAATATGCCTCCCGCACTCGAGGGAGAAGATTCGCAGTGCGGGACGTGTCGGGGAAAGGGAGGAAGGAGAAAAATACGCGCGTATATACTTTCGATACTTCCGAGACACGGCACTCGAAACCGACGAAGACGAGTGTTGTAGGGAACGAGACGCGGTACAGAAGCGCACTTTCGCGCGTATTTTTGGCCGACGATAATCGATAAGCGCCCTGTCCCGAGGACGCCGGGATGCTATTGTCCTGTCGCGTCAGTGCTTCAGCCCCGACTGAAGACGGACGATACTTTCCGCGCTTGAATCGGAGAACGAAGCTGGCGAAGAGACGCGCGGCGTATGTACGCGCGTGAATACATCCGCTGGATTTATGAGCGTTTCTATCTCAGAGGCAAAACGCTCGGCCGTCGAAACTGAAGTGACCGTACTCTGCAAAGTGATAAATATACCGGACTGGGCTTCGGATTTTTTTCTCGCGCGTGTGAAAGAGAGAAGGAGGAGAAGAGAAAAAGGAAAAAGGATTTTAATTCAGTTTAGTTTTTTTAATTTTAAGAGAGTTTAGTCTTTATATTACTGCTTTAGTCTGATAATTTTTACACTCTTCGGTTTAGAAAAAAAAGAATAATTATTAGAGAATTTAGAGAATCTTGTCGTAATTACGAAGAAAGTTATTAGATACGCGCGCACGCAACGTGAAAAGCAGCGCACAAAGATATAGTACAATATAAAATAGAGACGTTTTTGATCGAAACTTTCGCGGGTGTTTGTACTATGTCGCCTCCGAAATCACTTCGCGCTCCGTCCTTCGGACGGCGAAAACGATTGAATTATAAAACTATTATACATCCTTCTTCGTCGCGCGTGCCCGCGGGGGAAAAAAGCTATTCGATTTCGAAATCGATTTTGTCGTCTCCATTACTTTCGAACGAAACTGTAAGTCAGAGTAGCTGGAAACACGCGAAGACAACGCTCTAAATCCCGAGAGACACGCTGTCCTAGCGCGTTAGTTTGTCACACACGATACTAGATAATTTGATGCACATGGTGCCGATGTGCTTGGTGACTCTTATTGTCGAAAATTTTTCTTTTCGTATAATTTTCCAGAATTTCTATATAAATTTTAGGATTTTTTTCGGAATTTTTGCATAATTTTATACCCTTTTAGAAAAAATTTTTCCAGATTTTTTTATTTACAAGTTGGAACACTTTTTAGAAAAGCTACATTTTTTTCTAGAATTCTCTATACATACATATAATATATGTGAATTTTGAAATATTCTAAGATTTCATATTCTATAATTTCTGAAGGAAATTCATAAAATCTGGAAAATTTTAAGATATTTTTCAAACATTTTGATAAAAAAAATATAAAATACCTATTATGAGAATTTTTTTTTACCAGAATATACGAGTAGAATAAAATTGAAGATTTTTGGCGTATATTTTAGCATGAAACAATAATAACAAACAACAACAAAAAAAATAGAATTTTATCCTATTAAGTTAATACTGATTACGCATAACATCGCGTAAAAACAGATAATCTTTGGTTTTCCTCGCAGCGAATGACATCGAATATGATTGTCATCGTAGCTATCGTCGTTTCAATATTGAATATCGATGGGCCAACGATGTCAAGAATCATCCAAAATATCATATATCAAATTATTCTCCGCGTTTGTCAAACCATATGGTGGGACATTATCCAAACGATATTACGCCTCATTATACGTCATAATATATATAGAGCTATATCAATTTCCATTTTTATACACGCATATATTCTGTCCTATTTTATTTTTAACAGTAAAATATTTGGCAATCGCGGAATTTTAGAAAAAATAGTTTTAGACAAAAATTGTATGATTCGAAGGAGAAAAAAAATAATAGTAAAATTTTCTAAACAATTGATTTTTTAAGAAAAAGATATAGTTACATATTGCAAATTGGATAATTTTTTTATATATCATTAATAAAATGTAATTTAGATATTGTATTTGCGTTTTCTTTGAAAGATGATGTATAATAAATTGTAAAATAAATAATGCGCAAGAATTCTGGACAAATTCTTCTTAATAACATTAATTTTTTAATAAGATAACATTTTTAAAAGAATGTGATTATTTATTTAATCCGATTTGATTAATTGCATATATATATATATATATATATACTATTATTTTTCAAGAATTTTACATTAAGGAAAATACTTTTTATGCTATTAAAATAAAACAATTTATCATAAAATTTTGTTTAATATCATGAAAAAAAGATAAATCTTTTTTATAAGTTATTCTGAAATAATGAATTTTTTAAGAAAAATTTATTATCTTTCTTTACTTTTTAATGTTTCATATTTTTTTCTTTGATTTTAATGAATTTATTTATATATGTTAGTGTCATAATAAAATTTTCTGCATAAATATATATATATATATTTGATTAATTAAATCGGATTAAATAAATAAACAATTATTCAATTATAAATAATCAGAGTAACTGAACGAAACCTCACATTTCAAGAAGATTCATTAAATTTGTTTTATGACTCAAATGTTAATGCAAAGATTTTTGAAGAAATAGATTGTTTAAAAAATAATTTGAACATAACATAAAACAGAGTTCAGAATTTTTTTGCTTATTCAAATTTTTATATTCTTCTTTAATATTACATTCTCTGTAGAAACTTTTCTAGAAATGAATTTTTTAAGTAATAAAGTCATCTATAATTAGAGAACGATTTTTAGGAAGAATTATTAAAAAGATAATTTAAGATATAATTTAATTAAGAATTATCAACAAGAAAAAGATAAAAAAAAGTACATATGTTTATTTTATGTAAAAGATACACAGAATTTTTTAATATATATAGAATAAAATATTAAAACCGATTTGTAAGCAAAGAAATTATAAATTTTTTTATATAAGCACTAATCCGATACAATTGACGAGAATTTTACTCCTTGTCGAAATCTTTTATAAAGATATGTTTCTAATGAAAGAAACATGATTTTTAATACAAAAGAAAGTTTTTCGCATTATTACGACACGTAAGAGTATTGCGCGCTAAAGACAATGCGAAGTTGTGGAAGCATAGCGACGTAACGCGTGGAGCACTCACACACACTACCAGACACTTAACTTCTTGACATATGCCTGTCCAAAGGACAGCGCTGATTGGATTAGCCTTGCTCAGTAATTACTGCTTTATTAAGTATTACGGAAAAAAAGAGTTTCAAGACTTTTTGACTCAGTTTTTTACGAAGAATAATGCCATTATAATTAATCAACGTTATTTAAAATATACCTTATATATACAAGATGTCCCGAATTTAAATGTGGGGATCGATAAATTAAGAGAAAAAGTTTAGAGATATGCTCGTTTTTTACTTCGTTTTGGAAAAAAATTAAAAAAAAAAACAAAACGTAGTTTTCATATTTTCATACCGCGCATTACCGTGGCAGAAACCATACACAAAATCATATCAGCATACTCAACGTTAGAACATGTACGCGGCATATTGTGATAGAAATAATTCATTCGATGGCTTCTGATGAGTAAGTGACAAATTTATACATACATAGAAGAAAAGCAGAAACAAATAATATTATTATAAACAAATAATATTATTATTTTTGTGTCCGGTTTTTGTCTCTATAATTCTGTTGCGTTTCGGTGCCACTTGTTGATAAAATGCTCGAAAAGTCTCTCACAATGTTAGGCTTTTTACAACGAGATAACCCTGATGTTCCACAATTGTTCAAAAAAGCGACTGCTAAAGGAACGTATTAGTTTGCTTATAATAAAACGTTAGTGTCTTACAAGTCAGAAAATGATAAATCGATTTTGTTACTGTCTTCGTTATTACGTTTAGACGGCGAAATAAATAAGATGGCGAACAAGCCTGAAATCGTATTATATTATGACAAAACTAAAGAGGCTAGTGATAGACTTGAACAATTGTGTCATGAATACACTGTTAGTCGAGCAACACATAGATGGTTCATACGATTTTTTTATGGTATACTGGATTAGCTGCGGCAGTCAATAGCTTCGTGCTAAATAATCAAATTCTTTATAAACGCAATCATTGAACAATAAATTTTTCTTCCTTTTCATATTCTCACATAATCATACTTCAAGAGATATGCAATGGATGTATCTGTGTTTATCTCGGTGCCACTTATTGACAATATTGTCGAAAAGTTTTCTCTTACAATGGTAGGCTCTTTACAACCAGATAACCCAGATATTCCACAATTGTTCAAAAGAGCATCTGTTAAAGGAAGTTATCAGTTTCTTTTTGCTTATGAGAATAATAAACATTAGTGTCTTACAAAACGGAAAATGATTTAATAATTTTATTACTGTTTTCGTTACATTCAGATGGCGAAATAAATAAAGGAGAGAACAAACCTGAACTCGTATTTTACTCATACATTATAACAAGATTATGAGAACTAGTGACACATTTGATCAATTGTGTCTTGAATATACAGTCAGTCGAAGAACGCTTACATCGGTCGATACAAATTTTTTCTGATATGCTGGGTAGGGCGGCAGTGTTATACACATAGCTTTGTGTTATACACATTGAACGCTGATAATCAAGTGATGACGTAGAATAAGTTTTTACTAGAATTATCAATGGCTTTTAAGGAGATTCATACATCTAGGAACGTAAAAAAATAAGCCTTCTTTTCGATTTTTTTTTAAAGAAACGTAATGTATGTAATCCTAGTTTTCTATATTTTCTAGTACATTTTCATAAGATATTTCAGAATAAATTTCAAATAAAAATATTTGAAAATAGCGGAGATATTATCCTCGATGCAAGACCATATTGAAAAAACGGTACTTTGCGGTATCAGATGTTCTGTGATTTTCTGCATTTTTGATAATTTTAAAATTATTTTGCGAGTAATAAATTTAAAAGTAAAATATTTTGCGAGCATTTGTGATTCGAGAAACAATGTAGTTCTAAAAGTTAAATGCTTAACCTTTAGAAAGCTATACGTTTTTCTTATAATATTTCCCTAGATATGGTTATCTTTTTTGTTGAGGTTGGTATGGTATTATATTATTCATAATTTTGAAGATTGGCTATAGTTTGTTACAAACTGTTGATGCCTTCATTTGTTTGTGACACGAGGTCAGTCGTACAAAGTCTTCATAACAATAAGGATTTGAAAAGTACTGAGAGAGTCGCTTAACCGAGTGCGGTATTAATGCAATTTTTCCGCTATTGCAATAATTGTAAGTAATTACAAAATCTTTTTTCTTACTTATAGTATATTTTTATACTTTTTGCTATGAACGTATTTAAGTTTATTAATAAAAAGTACTTATTTGTTCTAAAAAGATATATATGTAAGATAATAATATGAAATAAAACTGTCACTCTTAGTTATTTTTTGTATATATATTTTTTTTATATGTGTTTATTAATTTATTACAATATGTGTTCCTCTTATTTTTTTTTTAAATATCTTTTTATAAATAACTATTATTTATTTATATACATAAATATATTTATTAGAAAATGGAAGAAACAGTAAAAGCTATGCGGAAGAAGATTTTGTCCTCTCGTAATACCAAAATATTTGAAGACAGTAATGAGAGGAATAGAGAAATTGACCATTTATATTTGATGAAACAAGAATCAGCCGAAGACAAATTTCCAATGCAAACGGAAGCAAGGTGCAGCAACTCACACTATAAAGGGAAATATATTCATTGGTTCCATACTCCTTTTAAACAAACATTTACGAGCCTAAATTCCGTGCCGAATTTTACTGCTAAAGGAAAAGGTGCCGCTGAAAACATTTCATCTGTAATAGAAGCGTGGTCTTTGCTGTTTCCTGATGATCTCTTAAATATTATTTTGAATTATACAAATCAAAAAATTGAACGTAGAAAAATTAAAAAATGTAATAAAAGTCAAAGCTTTAGATCGAAGTATCGTGCGTTAGATATGCTCGAACTAAAGGCTTTTATTGGTCTCTTGTACTACACTGGCTGGACAAAAACAAATATGGCTTTTTCTGAATTGTTTTCTATTCATAACTTATCGTTATTTCAAGCTACAATGTCGATGAAAAGATTTGAAATTTTGATATTCTGTTTACAATTTGATGATGAAACAACTCGCAATGAACGCATCGAAAGCGATTATTTTACATATATTAGAGAAATCTGGAATTTGTTTGTAACAAATTGCATTCGGTATTATGAACCCGGCTCCAATGTGACAATTGATGAATATCGTTTCGAAATACCTATTTCTGACTCTTCATATCTGTATATGTCAAATAAGCCTAAATATGGAAAAATTGTGATAATGAACGATTCCGATACTTTTTACATGATAAATGCAATACCTTATATAGTCAATGTCGGAACTGAACCTTTAAAATCCTATTACGTAAGGAAAATTTCGGAGCCGATTCATAATACCTGTCGCAACATAACATGCAGTAATTCTTCGTTTACTTCGGTGCCACTTGTTGATACTATGCACGAAGATTTTTCTCTCACAATGATAGTTTCTTTACGAAAAGATAAACCTTATGTTCCACTATTCTTCAAGACAGCGCAGACTGAAAACTTATGTCTATTTACTTATCAATATAATAAAACATTAGTGTCTTACAAATCAGAAAATAATAAAACGGTCTTGTTACTATCTTCGTTATATTTAGATAACGTAATAAATAAAGAGGACAAACCTGAAATCATATCATATTACAACAAAAGTAAAGGAGCCAGTAATAAATTTGTTCAATTGTGTCATGAATATACAGTTACTCGAGAATCGAATTTGTCGCTAAGAATGTTTAATCATATGCTTGATCATGCGGTAGTCAATAGCTTTGTGTTATATACATTGAACGCCAATAATCAAGTGATAACCCGGAATGAATTTTTATTAGAATTATCAATGGCTCTAATAAAACCATTTCTTTTAAAGCTTTTATTGCGCCCTAATTTACACATATCAATTCAATATACTCTGAAGTCTTTTTTAGATGAGCAAGATCTATCTAAAGAAGATCCTCGCAATTTGCGATCAAACAGATCTAAAGGTACGAATTGTTATTTATGTCCCATTTCAAAAAGAAGAACTAGTCGTGAATGCCTGAAGTGTAATAATTATATGTGTATGATGCATGAAGCGTCAATTTGCCAAAGTTGTGCTGAGATCTATTTTTTTAATTATTTGCTTTAATTGAACATATTTTATATATTATTCTACATTTTATATATTATGTATTTAGTCTGTATTTCTGTATTTTTATATTCAATTAATTATTAAAAAAAGAAGAAAAAAATTGAAATAATTATATTATTTATAAATAGACGCAATCAGTGAACAATAAATTTTTCTTCCTTTTCATATTCTCACACAATCATACTTCAGGAGATATATGATGGATATTTTTGGGTTTATTTCCATGCCACTAATAATATGCTCGAAAAGTTTTCTCTTACATTAGTAGGCTCTTTACGAGATAATCCTGATGTTTACAATTGTCGAGAGAGCATCTGCTATCAGCTTACTTATGAGAATAATAAAACATTAGTGTCTTGCAAACCAAAAAATGATGAAATAATTTTATAGCTGTTTTCGTTACATTCAGACGGTAAAATAAATAAAAGAGAGAACAAACCTGAACTCTTACAAGATTATTGTAACAATATCATGAGAACTAGTGATACATTTAATCAGTTGTGTCTTGAATACACAGTCAGTCGAAGAAACGCTTAAATAGTCGGTACAAATTTTTTATGGTATACTGGATCGGGCGGCAGTCGATAGCTTTGTGTTATACACACTGAACGCTGAACAATCAAGTAATGACGTAGAATATGTTTTACTAGAATTATCAATAGCTTTAAGGAGCTACATATACCTAGGAACGTAAAAAATAGGCCTTTTTTTTTATTTTTTTTTAAAAGAAACGTAATGTATATTATTAATCCTAGTTTTTTTTACTTTATAGTTACATTGTCATAAGATGTTTCAGAATAAATTTGAAATCAAAGTATTTGAAAATGTCGGAGATATTATTCTCGGTGCAATACTATGTTGCAAAAATGTATTTTGCGACAGATGTAACTCGTACAGGACTTATCTAAAACAAACCAGGCTAGAATTTTCTTAAACTGTATGAAGTTATCTAGTTTTTATCGTAGCCGATTTTTAAAATATCGATGTTTGACAAAATAGCCCGTTTAATTTAAAAATAGCAATTTTTACGGTAAATATTGGTCGTTTTTAGCTGTAAAAAAATATGAACTTTAAAAAAAATCCGCTATGTTAAAGACTGCCTTCGATATATCGTAATATTTTTATACATAGAATAATGAGGGGGATCAGTTGTAAAGAAAGCATAATTATTTCTCAAAAAAGGTGTAATATAGATATTTATATTTGCATTATCTTTGTTAGTGAATTATAATAAATTGTAAAATAAAGAACTTATTTGAAATAAGTTCCTCTTAATAAGCTAACATTTTTAAAAGGACATGATGGTTTATTTATTTAATTTGTGATTAAATTTGTGTGCATGCGTGCGTGCGTGCGTTCGTGCGTGCATGCACCCGCATTTTATCGTTCACATTCAGATATTAATAATTCATAATTCACTTCCACAGTATTTAAAACTTTCTCCCTGGAATTACACTCCGTTTCATAAGCCCGACATTGGTATCTTCCTAATCTCATTGTGACATAATCTAAATCGTCGATGAAAGTTCTTCCTGTGACAATAAGATATTACGTGGAATTCCATGGCAAGCGTTTTTTGTTCGCTTTTTCATGATATTTCTGGTCATGGATTTTGGAAAACAATATTTTCAAGATTGGGTAGTAATTAGTTAATTGATAAAGTTAATAAGATTTAATTTAATTTAATTTAATCTAATTTTACTATTTTAAATAATTTAACTTTTAATTAGTTAATATTTGTAGTACACTTTTACTTTAACTTGTTAATTTTTTTCTAAGTTAAACTTTTTTTTTTTTAACTTTAATATTTCTTTTATCTATACAATTTTAAATATTAGACAATTAGAAAAAACCCAATGATCGCAATGGACGCGATGCAAGGCTATTTGTATTTTTCTCAAGTTTCAAAAAGAAATATTTATTTTTAAGCACAGTAATTATGCTGAATAAAAGACATTCTCCTACGATGTTGACTTTGACGTGTGTTGTCGAAGTCGCTGTTCCGAATAATCCTTAGAAGTTTTCATTTGGCACTCATTGTTCAAAAAGTTATTAATAAAAAAATATAATGAATATTTTATAATTTTCTGTATAATACATTTTATATTTTATTATTTATTATTTTATTTAGATTATACGCTATAACTGAACTGTTTCACATAGGTTTCGACTTTCCACGCGAAGCGAAGACCATCCCACACTCTTTTTGCTTATGAAGCGCTGCTTATTATAGTGACGTATTACATTATTTGTTGAAAGTAAAGTGCTTATCTTTTTGACTGAAATCAACTAATGGAATGAACCAGTGCAAGATAGATATTTGGGAGAAGTGTGGTACAGCAAAATCGTTTCGCTCTATAAGCAAGGGGAATGTGGGATGATTCCAGCTTCCTATGGAAAGTTGTAAATCTGTGTGGAACTTCATTTCGCGTTATGCGTGGTGTTTTCCGTCTTCCCTGTGGGAGTACACTATCCAGAAACCAGATACAGCTGTGGGTTGAACTTTGCTTTGCGTAAAAAGTTGTGTAAACCTATGTGGAACCTCGCTTCACGTGAAAAATTGTAAACTCATACGAAGTAAGATTTTGCATAAATTTACAATTTTTCACGCAAAACGAAGTTCAACCCAAACCTATGTGTATAGTTTTTGGATAGTGGAGCCTTTCATCAGGAGGGGCGAAACTCACTGCATCCAAGCATAACTTTACAACATTGTCACAAATAGATATACTTCTCCAACTTTTTTGCTAATAACTTTTTAATAAATAATGAGAGTCAAATAAAATCTGCTGGGAATTACTCGGGACAGTGACTTTGATAACATATATGAAGATCAACGTAATGGGAGGGTGGTCTATTATTTCGCATAATTGCCAAAAGCACTGTTTCGTAAATTAAAATTTTATTTAAATAATGTGCAATATAGATATTCTTTTGTGCTAATTAAGATCTTCCGAATAATCACTATTTTTCTTTATACTTTCGTAATTCTTTCTATGTAATGTGTTAATTATTATTGATTAGTTTTTATAATAAATTTATAATTTTAAAGAGAAAATACATTTTGCTAAATATATCAAAAATATAGCAAAAAATAATATGATATAAATAATAGGGTTAATAGTCAAACGCCGAATCCAATGTGTAATACTGAAAATATATTTATATAATGTCTTCTATTATTCTATTAATAACTTAAATATATTTTATCACGCATTGATTTCGGCGTTTGACTCTCATTAGCCTTATCATTTATATTGTTTTTTTTAAACTTGAGAGAGAGAGTCCTATTAATTAATTCTTTATTTTTTTAAAATTAATATTTATTTAAAAAAATGTTTTTTTGTTATTTTATATATAAATTTATTTTACAAATAAAATATTAAATTTATTTGATAATCCATATTGTTCTTTTATTTTCTGTTAATTAATTTAAAAATAATTTAAAATAATTTAAAAACATTTTAATATAAATAATGCTTTTTAAAAATTAATTTTTAATTTTTAATTTAAGTTAATTTAATCTTAACGCAACTTTTAATTAAATTAGTTTTTTATGCAATTTTTAACGTAACTAAATTAACTTTAACTTAACTTAGTTAACAGAAAAGACTAACTTACTCAACTCTGAATGTTTTTATTATAGCTCAATAAATAAAAATTTACATATGTAAGATCTAGAGATCTTGAAGGCCAAGCAACGAAATCACGATTAACCCATTGGTGTGCATAACATATGCTTAGAAAATCCTTTACAATGCCGGAATAATGCGATGGTATCATGTATCTTCGTCGTTCTTCAGACAATTTTTTTCTGAAACAATTTTTTCTGAAATTGCTTAATTTTCAGATATTTTACTGTCAAAAATAAAATGGGACATTTTGACAGAGTGTAAATATTGCCCACTAATTCAGAGCGTTATTCTTTTTAAAAAAACTGAGTCCAAAAATCTTAAACCATTTTTTTTTCATATTGTTTATTATAGCAATAATTACTGATCAAAACAATTAGCGCCGTTTTTTAGAGGCATATATCACAGAGCTGCCTGCCTTGTAGTGTGCATGAGCGCACCATCGCTACGTCGCTATACTACTACATTTCGTGGAGGAAGAGAATTTAGAAGAGAGGAGGGTAGGAGAAAGGAAAGTGAATGAAGGAGACGATAATCTGTGATACGTGGCCTTGTAAAGTCGTGAATAGGCAAAGATAGTGATAACAAGTGTAATATTAATAAGTAGGTAAAGTAAGTTAGGTTTAAGTAGGTTAAGAGAGAGAAAGCGTAAGTTAGAGAAAGAAGAGAGCAAAGAGAGAGAAGAAGTATGAGTATAATTTAGAATAAAAAAGTGTGGAAGGATGTGTGAAGATAAGGATCTGTTTGTAAACCAAGTCCCTTCTTGGCATTACTCTGTATGCTGAAGTTAAATAAATATCTATCTACCTACTGCTGCACTTCGCATTATCGCTAGCGCGTGATATTTCTACGCGTAATAATAAATCTAAAAAACTTTCTTTTGCAAATTTCTTTTTAAAAGTCATATATTTTCCGTCAGCGTTCTCTTTAGAGATAATTTCTTCAGAGATAATTTCGACAAGGAATAAAACTTTCGTCGAACATATCAGATTGCAATGTTTGCGTAAAAAATTTATAATCTTATTGCGAAAATCGTTTTAACATTCTTTTTTATAAATTTAAAGACTCTGTGCGTCCTTTTATATAGGATAAACATATATATTATTCTTTTTTTCATTGATACTTTTTAGTTGAATTATATCTTTTAAATTATCTTTTAATAATTGTCCTATAAAACATCTTTCTCTAATTACAAATGGCTTTATTACTTCGAAAATTTATTTGTTAAAAGTTTTTACAAAAAAATTAGGAATATTAAGAATAATATTAAGAAAGCATGTAATAAAATGAAAACAAGACAAACTTTCTTATTATCAAGATATAAAGATTTGGATAAGCAAAAAATGAATTATGTTTTATGTTAAATTATTTTTTAAACAATATATTTCTTCAGAAATTTTTGCATTAACATTTAAAACTTGAAACGAATTACTTCATGAATCTTTTTGAATTTTCTAAGTTGTTTCGTTCAGTTAATCTGAAATAATGAATTTTTCTCAGAAGAATTTATAACACTAATATCTAAATACGTTCATGTTAGAAATGAAAGAAAAAATGTAAAACGTTAACAAATAAATAAATAAATATTTTTTTAATGAAAAATATTTAGTTTTTCTCGATGATGTTGAACAGAATTTATAATGAGCTATTTTATCTTTTAATAGCATAAGAAATACATTTTCTAATGGAAAACTTATAAAAAATAATAGTCTAAAAAGTATTATTTATATATTCTTAATGATGAATTAAAATTATATCGGGACATGGAATCCATGGAATGGATAATGGAAATTCGGAAATATTATTTTGTACGACACAATTTTAATTCAACACAAAGGAATTTTATATTTTTAAATATCAAAACCGAATAGTTAGAACTAAGAATTCGAGTTTTTAAATTCAATCAGGATGCTGAAATTGTATCACATCATAATATAATAATTCCGAATTTTTATTATGACAATTATAATTCATGGAATCATTATTATGACGCAACACAATTTTAATTTTAAGAAACAATAGTAATTTTTTTTAGAATATTTTTTAAGAGTTTTACATTAGAGAAAGTATCTTTTGTGCTATTAAAAAATAAAGAGTTCATCATAAAATTTTGTTCAATATAAAGAAAAAATAAATATTTTTTATAAAGAAAAAGTCTTTTTTTATTTTTACGAATCTTCTATTTTTATTTTATATTTTTTCTTTATTTTATGAACTTTTTTAAATACGTTAGTGTTATAATAAATTCTTTTAAAAAAATTTATTACTTCAGAATAACTGGATGAAACCTCTCGCAAAAAAATTTATTAAGTTATTCGTTTTAAGACATAAATCTTAATGCAAAAAAAAATGATAATTTATATTTTAATTTAATTAAAAAGTATCAAAAAGAAAGAGATAATAAGACGTATCTCTGTTCTATGTAAAGGTATGCATAAAGTTTAAGTCTTATTAAAAAAAATTCTTAAAATGATTTGTAAGCAAAAAGATATCATAATCTTATTATTAAAAGATCATAGATTTTTTTATGTAAATTCTATAATTTGATACGTATTGAGTTCTAGCCTTTGTCGAAATTTCCTATAAGGAGATGCATCTGACGGAAGGAATATAATTTTCAATACAAGAAGAAATTTTCTGTATTATTACAATGCAAAAGAATATTACGCACTTGCGACAATACGAAATTGCGCAGGCATAGCGACCTAATGCCGCTCACGCACTACTAGACGTGCGGCTGTGTAACGAATGGAGCTGATATAAATTAGCTTTGCCCAGTAATTATGCTGCTTCATTAAGTACTACAGAAAAAAATGTTCAGTATTTTTGGACTCAGTTTTTTATGAACAATGATGCTATATAATTAGTAGGGGACATTTAAGATACACCCTATAAATGTATAAATGTGTATGCGTGCGTGCGTGCGTGCGTGCATGCGTGCGTGTGCGTGTTCGTGTTCGTGTGCGTGTGCGTGTGCGTATGTGTGTGTGTATGATATGTTATATTGTTAGACTTATTTTGCATGTTTCTTGTTTATTAGCCTATTCGTTTGTATTACTCGAATTGAAAGACTTATTTATAAAATCTGACGACATTTTGTGAATTATTGGAAGTCTTATACGAATCCAATTCTAATGTTCGCACGATTTTATCTATATCTTGAGCAATGCTACTCTTCGAGAAATTTATATATAACATTACTTTTTATTGTGAGAAATCTAAAGTTTAAATTTATTAACTTAAAAAATTTAAAACAAGACAAATTAATATTAATTAATACACTGCTAAGAACTAATTAATTAAAGTCAATTAATACACTGAGGGAACTGCGTATTCTGTATACTACGTTACTAAAATGTATACTATGTTACTAAAGTTAGTTGTTTGTTATATAATATATTTGTTTTATCTGTGTTATATATGCTTATATTTCTTTCTTTTTTAATTTATTTTTAGTCTTTCCTGCATTTATTTATTTATTTATTGCGTATTTATTGTTAATTTATAATGTTCATATTATTAATTAAATTATTAATAAGAAGAAAAATGTATATTTATTACACGGTCTAATATTAAAATCGGCAACTTTTTTACATTCTTTACGTAATAACGACGACGCTATTTATTTTGTTAAGTTAAACTATGAGAAATAATTTTAAGATCATTTTAAAAGGGTTAAATTTTGAAAATATTTTTATATTGGCACAGCAATTAATTCGTTTAATATAATTTTTGTTCCTGTGATTTTCTGCATTTTTGATAATTTTGAAATTATTTTGCGAGTAATAAATTTGAAAGTAAAATATTTTGCAAGCATTTGTAATTCGAGAAACAATGTAGTATTAAAAGCTTAAATGCTTTAGAGAGTTTAAGTTTTTCTTATAATATTTCCCTAGATATGGTTATTTTTTTTTATGTTGGTATGATATTATATTATTTATAATTTTGAAGACTGGCTATTGTTTGTTACAAACTGTTGATGCCTTAATTCGTTTGTGGTACGAGGTCAGTCGTACAAAGTCTTCATAACAGTAAGGATTTGAAAAGTACTGAGAGAGTCGGCTAACCGAGTGCGACATTAATGCAATTTTTTCGATCTTGCAATAATTGTAAGTAATTACAAATTCTTTTTTCTTGCTTATAGTGTATTTTTATATGTACTTATTGCTATGACTGAACATATTTAAGTTTATTAATAAAAAGTACTTATTTATTCTAAAAAAAAAGATAAATATGTAAGATAATAACGTATGAAATGAAACTGTCACTCTTAGTTACTTTTTGTATGTATATTTTTTTTATATGTGTTTATTAATTTATTTTAATATGTATTCCTCTTATTTTTTTTTAAATATTTTTTTATAAATAACTATTAYTTATTTATATATATAAATATATTTATTAGAAAAATGGAAGCAAGRATAAAARMTATACGRAGGATGAWTTTGTTGTCTTCTTCCAATGTGAAAAGATTTGAAGATAGTAATGAGAGAAAAAGAGAAATTAATCATAGCTATCTGATGAAACAAGATGTATGTGATTTTTCGGAGGAAGAAGAATCAGACGAAGACAAATCTCCAACGAAAAAGGAAGCAGAGTGCATCARYWTAYACTCTGAAGAGAAATATATTRATTGGTTCCATACTCCTTTTAAACAAACATTTACGAGCCTGACGTCCGTGCCGAATTTTACTGCTAAAGCAAAAGGTGCCGCTGAAAACATTTCATCTGCACTAGAAGCGTGGTCCTTGCTGTTTTCCGATAACCTTTTAGATATTATCTTGAAACATACAAATGAGGAAATAGAACGTAGACACAGATATAGTGTTAGAATAATGCATTGCTATAAAACGTTAGATATGCTCGAACTGAAGGCTTTTATTGGTCTCTTATATTACGCTGGTTGGGCAAAAACAAATCCCGGTTATTTTAAATGGTTTTCTGTTCATAGCTTACCCTTATTTGGAGTTACAATGTCGAAAGTAAGATTTCAGTTTTTGTTAATGAGTTTACGATTTGGTGATGAAGCAATTCGTAAAAACATCAAAAGTGATTATTTTACATATATTAGAGAAATCTGGGATTTGTTTGTAACAAATTGCATTCGGTATTATGAACCTAGCTCCAGTGTGACAATTGATAAATATCTTTTCGAACTACCTACTTTTGACGATATATCACGTGAGCATAAATATGGAAAAATGTTGATAATGAACGATTCCTATACTTTCTACATGATAAATGCAATACCTTATGTAGGCGATGTCAGAACTGAATCTTTAAAATCCTATTATGTTAGGAAAATTTCGGAGCCGATTCATAATACCTGTCGCAATATAACATGCAGTAATTCTTCGTTTATTTCGGTGCCACTTGTTGATACTATGCACGAAGATTTTTTTCTCACAATGATAGTTTCTTTGCGAAAAGATAAACCTTATGTTCCACTATTCTTCGAAAGAGCACAGACAGAAGGATTGTGTCGATATTCTTATAAATATAATAAAACAATAATGTCTTACAAATCGGAAAACAATAATATGGTTTTGTTACTGTCTTCGTTATATGTAGACAACGAAATAAATAAAGCGGAGGGCAAACCTGAAATCTTATCATATTACAACAAAACTAAAGGAGCCAGTAATAAATTTGTTCAATTGTGTTATGAATATACACTTACTCGAGAATCGCATTTATCGCTAAGAATGTTTAATCATATGCTTGATCATGCGGTAGTCAATAGCTTTGTGTTATATACATTGAACGGCAATAATCAAGTGATAACGCGGAATGAATTTTTATTAGAATTATCAATGGCCTTAATAAAGCCATATCTTGTAAAACGTTTATGGTCTCATAATTTACACATTTCARATCAATATAGACTGAAGTCTTTTTTAGATGAGAACGATTTACCTGAAGAAAATCCTCGCAATTTGCAATTAGACGTTTCAAACAAATCTAAATGTGCGAAATGTTATTTATGTCCCATTTCGGAAAGAAGATTTACGCGTTATAAATGCCTGAAGTGTAATAATTATATGTGTACGATGCATGAAGCGTCAGTTTGCCAAAGTTGTGCAGGAATCCAATTTTTTAATCATTAATCTTAATTGAACATATTTTACGCTATATATTATTCTGTATTTTATATATTATGTATTTATTCTGTATTCCATTTTTATATTCAATTTATTATTAAAAAAACAAGAAAAAATTGAAATAATTAAATTATTTACAAATATACGCAATCAGTGAACAATAAATTTTTCTTCCTTTTCATATTCTCACGTAATCACTTTAAGAGATATACAATGGATGTTTCTGGGTTTACTTCGATGCCACTTACTGATAATATGCTTGAAAAGTTTTCTCTTACAATAGTAGGCTCTTTACGACATAACTCCGATTTCTTTACTTTATAGTACATTGTTATAAGATGTTTCAGAATAAATTTGAGATCAAAATATTTGAAAATGGCGGAGTTATTATCCTCGGTGCAAGACGATGTTGAAAAAACGTACTTTTCGGTACCAGATGTAATTCGTACAACACTTATTTAAAACAAATCAGATTAGAATTTTCTTTTAAACTGTATAAAATTATCTAGTTTTTATCGGACCCGATTTTTAAAATATTGATTTTTTACAAAATAGTGCCCGTTTAATTTAAAAATAGCAATTTTTACGGTAAATA
>JANQDE010000357.1:0-28597 GCA_037157785.1 Cephalotes varians | reverse complement strand
AATGCAATACCTTATGTAGGCGATGTCAGAACTGAATCTTTAAAATCCTATTATGTTAGGAAAATTTCGGAGCCGATTCATAATACCTGTCGCAACATAACATGCAGTAATTCTTCGTTTACTTCGGTGCCACTTGTTGATACTATGCACGAAGATTGTTCTCTCACAATGATAGTTTCTTTGCGAAAAGATGAACCTTATGTTCCACTAGTCTTCAAAAGAGCACAGACTGAAGAATTAAGTCTAAATAGTTATCAACCTAATAAAACATTAATATCTTACAAATCGGAAAATAATAATATGATCTTGTTACTGACTTCGTTATATTTAGACAACGTAATAAATAAAGAGGAGGGCAAATCTGAAATCTTATATTACAACAAAACTAAAGGAGCCAGTAATAAATTTGTTCAGTTGTGTCATGAATATACAGTTACGCGAGACACGAATTTGTTATTGCTAAGAATGTTTAATCATATGCTTGATCATGCGGGAGTCAATAGCTTTGTGTTATATACATTGAACGCCAATAATCAAGTGATAACGCGGAATGAATTTTTATTAGAATTATCAATGGCCTTAATAAGGCCATATCTTGTAAAATGTTTATGGTCTCATAATTTACACATTTCAGCTCAGTATAGACTGAAGTTTTTCTTAGATGAGCGACATTTATGTGAAGAATATCCTCCCAATTTGCGATTAAACATTTCAAACAAATTTAAAGGTGCGATTTGTTATTTATGTCCCACTTTTCAAAGAAGAAGAACACGTAATAAATGCCTGAAGTGTAATAATTCTACGTGTATGATGCATGAAGCGTCAATTTGTCAAAATTGTGCAGAAATCCAATTTTTTAATCATTAAGCTTAATTGAACATATTTTATGCTATATATTACTCCGTATTTTATATATTATGTATTTTTTCTGTATTCCATTTTTATATTCATTTTATCATTCAATTTATCATAAAAAAACGGAGAAAAAATTGAAATAATTAAATTATTTATAAATATACACAATCAGTGAACAATAAATTTTTTTTCCTTTTCATATTCTCACATAATCACTTCAGGAGATATACAATGGGTGTTTCTGGGTTTACTTCGGTGCCACTTACTGTTAATATGCTTGAAAAGTTTTCTCTCAGAATGGTAGGCTCTTTACAACGACATAACTCCGATTTCTTTACTTTATAGTACATTGTTATAAGATGTTTCAGAATAAAATTGAGATTTGAGAAATATTTGAAAATGGCGGAGTTATTATCCTCGGAGCAAGACCATGTTGAAAGAACGTACTTTGTGGTACCAGATGTAATTCGTACAAGACTTATCTAAAACAAATCAGAATAAAATTTTTTTTTAAACTGTATGAAATTATCTATTTTTTATCGTAGCCGATTTGTAAAATATTGATTTTTGACAAAATAGCGCCTGTTTAATTTAAAAATAGCAATTTTTAGCGTAAATATTGGTCGTTTTTTAGCTGTAAAATAAGGGCTTTAAAAAAATCCGCTATGTTAAAAACTGCCTTCGATATATCGTAATATTTTCATGCAGAATAATGAGATGAATCAGTTGTAAAGAAAACATATTATTTCTCAAAAAAGTAATGTAAATATTGTACTTGCATTATCTTCGTAAGTGAATATATAATAAATTGTATTATAGAATTGTAGTATAGTGAACTCGTTTTGAAATAAATTTTTCTTAATACGATAACATGTTTAAAAAAACATGATTTATTTATTTAATTTGAAGTGAAATTTGTGTGCGCGTGTGCGTGCGCGCGCGCGTGCGTTTCCTATGTTCATGCGTGCGCATTTTATCCTTCATATCCAGATATTGATAATTCACTTCACTTCCACAGTATTTAAAACTCTGTCTGGAATTGTACTCTTCGTTTCATAAGTGCCCGACATTGGTATCTTCCTAACCTTACTGTGACATAAATAATCTAAATCTTCGATGAAAATTTTTCCTGTGACAATAATTATTATGTGGAATTCCATGGCAAGCGTTTTTTGTTCGCCTTGTCATGATATTTCTCTTCATGGATTTTGAAAAGCAATGTTTTCAAGATTGGGTAATAAATAGTTAATTGATAAAGTTGATAACTTTTAATTTAACTTAATTTAATTTAATTTAATTATTTTAAATAATTTAACTTTTAATTAGTTAATATTTATAGTACACTTTAATTTTAACTTATTAATTTTTTTCTACTTTAAAAATTTTTTTAAACTTCAATATTTCTTTTATTTATAAAATTTTGAACTTTAGACAATTAGAAAAAGCTCAATGCACAAAAGCTCACAATGAACGCGATGCTTAGTGCAAGACTACTTGCATTTCCTCGAGTTTCGAAAAGAGAGAAAAAAAAGTTTATTTGTAAAGCATTGCTTCGTAAATTATAATTTTATTTAAATATTGTGCGATACAGATATTCTTTTATAATTGTTAATATTTATATAATAATCAGTATTTTTATTTGTATTTCTTGTAAGTCTTTCTGTGTAATGTGTTAGCTATTATTGATTTTTTATAATTAAAAAAAATACATTTTTTGAATATAAAAATATAGCAAAAATATAAAATGTAATATGACAGGTTTAATAAAAGTTAAACGCAGTGTAATATTGAAAATATATTTATAACATATTTTTGTTGTATTAGCAACTTAAATATGTTTTCATTATTACGTATTGGTTTTTACATTTGACTCTTATTAATCCTGTCATTTATATTATTGTTTTTTTTTAAATTTGAGATTTCTATTAATTATGTCTTGATTTTTTAAAAATAATATATTATTTTAAAAAAATAATATCTTTTTGTTATCTTCTATATAAATTTATTGTAAATAAAATATTAAATGTCTTATAATTGTTTTTTTACTTTTTCATTAATTAATTAAAAAATATGTTTTAATTTAACATAAATAATGCTTTTTTAACAATTAATTTTTAATTTAAGTTAATTTTATCTCAGCTATTAATTAAATTAGTTTTTTTTATGTAATTTTTCACGTAATTGAGTTAAGTTTATAGGCCATTTACTTTAACTTATCTTAGTTAACAGAAAAGACTAACTTATCCAACTTTGATTGTTTTTAATTCTTTGAGTGCGCATATATGCGTCCGGCGGAAGCTATTGGTGAAGACTATGGGCGCATATATGCGTTCGATAAAAGTTACCAGCATGGACTATAGACGCATATATGTTAATTTTTTTAATCTCCCACATATTGCACAAGATTATTAGTGTATGAGATGAATACATGTGCATGCCTTAGCAACAACAATAAACAAAAAAAAATAAAAGTCCATTTCAGCTGTCTGCTGCAATGTGTTAGACGGGAAACTTTTTGCATATGTGTATTCGAATGTAACATCAACGCCATCAATGCCATATTAATGTTAAACATATAAAGGTGCTCGAAGATCCTACTTCTATAAAAATTAGATAGAAAATTAATGAAATAATAAAATAATTTATGTTCGAAAATAATTGTTTTGCATTATTTGATTTGGTGTAACTGAAGAATTACAATTATAATTTAGTTGCACCTTGTATAATCAATCAACAGAATTCACCCTAGCGAAAAAGTATTCCGTCCCCAGCGATTGCAACCGCTAATCGCGCGTCGTCCACACGGAGCGCTTCGGCTAAGACTATTCAGTACTCAAAAGATTAATATAGTTCAATAAATAAAAATTTACCGTTGTAAGATCTTGAAGGTCAAGTAACGAAACTGCGAGTCATTGATGTGTATAATACATGTTTAGAAAATTCCTTACAATGCCGAAATAATGATGTCCTATCATGAATCTACATCGTTGTCATCTTTCAGATAATTTTTGTCTGAAAAAATTTTTTCTGAAATCTCTTAACTTTGAGATATCACTGTCAAAAATAAAATAGTAACACTCTGTATTCTTTTTTATTTCTTATTCTTCACGAAAATTTATTTTAATTTTTTATTTATTATAATTTAAAAAAAAATTGTTTTTATTTCTAAGAGAACAAAAAAAGAGGAAGAAATGAAATCGTTCCACACAATAGACTGTTGCCGTTTTTACCGTGCCTCACTGTTTCCGAGGTAATTTTGTAATAACCGACTAAATGTAATAGATATGTATTGCGAATTAAAAAAATTTTTTTTATTTTAAATTATAATATTGAAGACGATTTAATTTAAGGTCGAAACGTTTGTTTATTAAATCCGTTTTTAAATAAATATTATTTAGCATTGACATCCAGTTAAGCTTTTATGCTCCTTTCATTTTAATTAATTAATTTATTTTCCAAGCCTTGTGTTATTGTCTTAATTGTTATCTATTTCTTCTAAAAAGTTGCTGTCGTCCAAATTATGTTTTCTTTCGCGTTGTGAATTTTGTTCGTGACGCATCATTATCAATTTTGATTCATCGGTACGCCTTGGCTTTGTTTTTGAGAAGATTAACGCCTGCATCCATACGGTCTTATGACACCGTATTCATTGTCATCATTATAGAGCAGTTTCACGTCCTTCTTTTCTCCTTACATCTCCTCTCTTCCGCCACAAATTTCCATCTCCGATTTTACTCGTGATTCGTTTCTGTTTTCCGCGGTCTTTCTTCCCGGTTTATTCACAATCACATCTTCCGCATCGTATTCATCGTATGCATCGTATCGCCGATGCATTGCCATTCAACTCAAAATGGGATTTCTCCGAAATTGTCTACATTCGCCGAAAGGCAAAAATGCGCAGCAATTTAATCAGGTGGTGATTTGGAGAGGTTTTTCATTGATGCGATTCGATTTACAATTGGCAGCTGCAAAAGATTGATTGCGTAAGGATGCTCAGATTAAGAATGTTTAGTACTTATTGAGTATTTAGTACTTTTTGAAATATTAAGAATTTAACAAAAATTTTATAGATATTTTTTCATACATATATGAAGGCTTATAAGAAAATCCGGGATCGATGCAGTAATCAAAAGTTAGAATTTTAATTTGCAACGAATTTGCCCGTGACCTATGGAAAACGTGTGAGTGCGTTAATTCAAGTGGCTAAAATGAATGATAGAAAAAAGAATAAAAATTAATTTAAAATTTGTAAGTGTAGTTTAGATATAGAAGAAATATTTGATTAAATAATTTTGATCAAATATTGGATAGTTAAAAAAAATATTAAATATAATTCACTTAAATTTAAAAAAATATTCTTTTATATTTTGTGATTGTTCACTGTTTTTTGACTTCTTTTTGCCAAAAGTTTCTCATGTTTCAATTAAAAAAATTTTAAATTCTTAGAATAAAAGCAACAAAAGTTCAAAAATAAATAATAAAAAACTAATTGTATTATTAATTATTTATTTATTACAAATAAATGATAAGATTCTGCACAATCTTTATTAATCAAATTATTCATCAAAATTGAATTCAACTATTTTTGTTATGATTGTACATAATAAATTAAGTTTATGAATAATAAACTATCAAGTTATCATAATAAATTCACAATTAAATATGTCAATTCATATTAATTGATAGAATCTTTACTACTTATACAGATTTTTGTATGAAAATGTTTGTTTCTATTTTAAAATTAGGGGAATAAAATTTAGAATCGTTTTCAG
Organism: Cephalotes varians; assembly: GCA_037157785.1. Lineage (NCBI taxonomy): Eukaryota > Metazoa > Arthropoda > Insecta > Hymenoptera > Formicidae > Cephalotes > Cephalotes varians. Next base: position 22,970 of record JANQDE010000357.1, on the reverse strand, counting down.
AAATGTAACAACAATTTATGATAGTAATAATGTATTTAATCTAGAGAGTTAATTAGCTAGTTATAGATTTTCATATTTAGTTGATAATATTAAAATGAAATTGATATTATTGAAATGTAAAGTGATATATAGAACTGATATCGGTATGGATATATAAAGATATATATAATATATAGTGGTTTAATATAGCTATTAATAATATACAAGATATTTCGTACTGTCCAATATTTTAGGGATTGTTTTTTGAAGTTATTTTATGAAGAAAAGTTTATGTATAAAAGTGAATGTAGTTTCAAAAACCTCATTTCAGAGATTCAGAATATAAAAAATTCCATACAATTATCGTTTTTTACTCTTAAATAAAACAAAATTTTCAAACTTGAGCAGATTATTATCTTTATTTTTTTAATCTTCTATAGTCGCCGCTTTTACAATCGTTTTTTCTTTACTTCTGAAACTTCGATGAGATTATATGTTCATATAAACTTTTTCTTATAAAATGATTTAAAAATCAATTCTTAAAGTATTAGACAGCACTTAAGAGTAACATTACATAGTGATATATGTTTAATACTGATGACTGGTGTTTTTATAATATATATACCATATGTACACGTGTTATTATTTCTAGTTATTACTCTTTAGCGTTAATTACACTTTAATTTTTTAATTTTAGAAGAGTATTAATTTATTGTGCGATCACGATTCGCAGCCTTACATCAATAATATGTATATTTGCTGATACTATAATATACTAATATAGAAAAAGACGAAGAGAATCGCTTAAATGACTAAAGTTTATTGGCACTGGCAAAATCGAAGCAGTTAAGTGCCATTTATCAGCTAGTTAACAACGAATTCCTAATCATTTGATTGAAGCGGGAGTGACTTTAACTGGTCGAGGAACGGTCATTTAAACTCGAGCCGCGCGTGTGACCACGTAGACGAATCTAATAAAGAACGAGTCTAATAATGAGTCCAATCAAAATACGATTGATGTGTACTCATTTCCTCGGTCAGCGCGATATTTTTACATGAAGCAGCGGCTTTCCGCGAAACGGTTTAATCAAAATACAGTCGACGTAATGCACCGGCGCACGTCGGCGTCGCGTCGCATCGGGGATATTATGCAAAACACCGAGCAACAGATGGCACGCGGAGGTCGAGGAACTTAAGAGCTTCACATGACAGTGGCTTCGGTAATCAGGTCCCGTCATAGCAATCGAAATCGATCGCCTCACCGAGGCACATGCATAATGCAATCTTAATCGCATATGAGCGGTTGGTCATCCGGGAATGTGCATCGATGTTTATCGAGTCAGCGACCAGACTCTGCTTCGTTAGGCCACAGTGAAATGCCTTAATTGATACGATTCGTAACTCGCGGTCTTCTTTCTCCCCTGCTCCTCTTTAATAGGTCGGCTGTGCGATTATTAATGTTCTCAACGAATCGAGAGCGATGTATTCCGAGCTGTAAATATTTTTCTTTCTCTTTCTATATTTATTATAGTGCTGGGAGATGTTAATTCTAAATGGGCTCTTCACTCAATCTTTATTTAGAAAAAGCAATCGCGTTGCCGAGATAAAATAACATACTGTACGTGAAAAATCGTAAATATGTTCGTTACATCATATGTTCGTTACGACTAGGAATCGGTATTTACTTGAGAAAATTGTTTATCCTGTAAGTCCCATTTACGTAACTGTTGATTTATTTAAAACACAGCGTAACGGTTTAACAAAATATAAACTCTCTACATCGCTCGCTTCAATTATCGCTCCCAGCTGTGTATTTTCTCCATTGGTATATCGATTTGATCTATTTTCGCACTCGGAGCACGCAGCGGATGGAAACGAGGTCGTAGAACCCTAAGTATCCCAACGACAGTACAGCCATCGTCGTAAGGTCGTAAGCCATCACTATAAGCTCGAGGCTCAATTACGCGAATTTGCATCAATTGTACGATATAAATCACATTCTTGTGAAAATTAGATTATTAGTAAAAAACAAAGAGAATTCAAAGATAAGATACACGGAAACAATTTTGCTGAAATATCTGAAAATTTATTTAAAGACGGATCTAAAAATTATTTTGTTGGACCATTAAAATAATTATATAATAAACTTTGCATGATGAATAATGCTGTAAAAAATTTTGATACTTTAGCAATTAGTTTGAACACCCTACATAATTATTTTAATAGTTCAAAAAAATTATTTTCATATGTATAGCTAGCTAAATTTTTAGATACTTCAGCAAAACCATTCTTTCTGTGTAGAAAGACGGACGCAGAATAATTTTTTAAGAGAAGATGGGAGAGGAGAAAAATAGAAGATTTAGGATCTCCATTATGAGCCTTAAAATACAAATTTGATCAAGAAGTTATGTCGATGTTTAGTGAATCGTTTTTCTCGGTCACTTATGATTGGAAAAGACCGTATAGAACGTTTTACAATGATATTTTGTATGTCATAACTATACTTATGACGACAATTTCGCGAATCAACTGACCCCGCGAAATGATCTATCCATGAAATAATTTTTGATATCCAGCTTTGAGCTGACGTTTAGAAGTTTCAATGTTAAATGGGGTTTGATCTTCATCGTTTTGTTTTATCTCTCAGCAATCTGAATGTGATTAAATAAATAAACACTTAAATAAAAATATTTCGCTTATTTGCTACATAATGACTAAAAAATTGTCATTTTTAAATTGTGAAAAAAAAACGGAAACATAAAAAAAGAAGGAAAAAATCCTTATTCTTTTATTATAATTAGTCATTATACTAAAATTGCACTTCAAAATTAATATTAATTTAATGAATCAAATTCATTTATAGAAAACATTGTTTTTTGAGTTGTGTCATAGCAAATGCACGAAATAAAGACATTTTATGTGAAATAAATATAATATTCAAACACAGAGAATGATTTCTAGATAAATGCACAACAAATTATATTGCTCGATTAGATTATCCTGGTGAATATTTTTATTATATATTTTCATCTCTCTTCTATTATTTTTTCTTTCTTTTACTTTAGCTGTGGACCTTTGTGTTATCGAAAACATTACTTATTTCACTTCGTATGTGTACCGCGCGTATGTAAGCATTCGGGGAAATCAGAATGTCGCTGATACGCGAGAGAAGCGGTCAGACAGGTATGCCGGTCGTATGTACGTACATGTATATACACGTACGTGCGGAATCTTATCTGCGGCCGTGGATTATCGAATTTCCGAGCGTTAGATTAGATTTCTCGACGACCACGCCACGCTCAGCGCACGGCTACGTTGGTTTCTGAAAATAAACGCGTACGAAGATACCGTCGTCATCGTCGTCAGTACTCCTCCCGGCTTCGTATATAACGTGTCGCGCCTCCGACGTGCACGTGTACATAGGGTGTATGTACAGCGTACACGAGGTGATCCGAGCGAACGCGATCTCGAGAAAACGCTTGTTAATTTATATCTTGACCAAAAATATTGGGCACCTCATTAACTATTATTTAACGTTTTAGCTCAAAAATTGATTTATGGAATTTACTGTGAATTATCCATTGTTTCAAGAACTGCTTAAACTTACGTATAATGTCGGTAATCAATAGGAAATAATACAGATAAAAGAATTTCGGATAAATAAAAAAATGTGGGTGCCGACTTTTGGCCAAAAAAAAGCTGTATTAGAATTATTTTGGTACACGAAGGATATTCGGAAAGTAAAAAGATCGAATTTTAATGGCAGATTCGAATTAGAGTCAATCTATCTCGTAAGAAGAAAATGTCGAAGGGTAATTGTCATCCGTAGCAATTTTTTTTAATTTTCGAAATTGAGTATTTACATGATTAAACCTCAAATTAACATCTTGTGGGGAGATTAAAGGAAAATTAAATTATCGGTGTGTCTCGGACATTTGGTGCTTCGAGAAAAATTCAACTTGCGATTTCGAGGGAGATTAGAAAGGGTCGATAAGCGGAGAGACGGAGGAGCAAAACACGCGGAAATTCAATTTTGTTCGTTACAGGGATAGGACTGGTAAGAACTTGGATCGTTCGATTTTCAGTTATGATGTAGACTGCTATATTACTATGGAAGATAGGAAGAGTTTAAAAATTAGATCGCGGTCAAACTTTGTAAATATAAAATTTAATTTTAACAATATTATAACTTTATAATGCAAAATAAAAAAAATTAATCTTGTTCGAAAATGTCCTGTATTTCATTTTTAAAAAATCCCCTCCCCCCATAAAAATTATTATATTATTATATATCCAATTAATTTAACTTAATGTTAACATTTAACGTTTTTTAACGTACGTTTTACGATATTATTATGACATTTTTAGTATGAATAATGAAAATGTTAAATATTGAATTTAATTTTACTTTGAGAATTATACTCACATAAAAAATTATGGAATAGATTTTTTAAACTAAACTCTCTTTCTCTCTCTTTGTGTATGCTCTATACAATAGAATAAACGCAAGTTATTCTAAGTAGGGTAATCTAGGATCTGCTTTAGCCTCCTTACTGCAGAAGATTAGTTTAAATCCACAGAAAGCCGATTAGATTATTTCAATTATTGGCACAAATTATATGTAATGTTTTATTTTGTTTCTTGAAAACTATAAGTTGCTTATTAAAAACTTATTATTATATTATTATTTGTTTAATGTATTAATATACCAGAAGTAGCAATGTATTAAATTTGATTATTTCGGTGAAGCCGAAGTATAATATAATTCAAATTCATTATCAAAAATTCGAAAATGAAAAAATTAAGACACTTTTGTAGTTAAAACAATAAAAGAGTAATTTATATTGTGTTACACATATTATTTCCCATAATTTTTTGCCCGTTTTTATTCATTTACATGACTTTTCTCGACAATTTTCCGGTATTTATGGATGATAATTTTTCGTTCGTGGTAATATTTATATCACGATTTTAAAAAAACGTCGAGCAAGTTGATACATGATGTTTTAATAGGCGTCAGACACGTGTTATAACAGAAGACGGATAATATTACATCGTTAAATCAAATTACAAAACAGTCCGTTGAAGAAAATGTTAATGGACATATTCAATGAATTAATCGCTCTTTTGCAAATTGAAATAAAATTGAAAGAAATATTAACTGAAGGAATTTTTTATGATTGTCATATTTTAATTTTAAAAAACTGATCATGCACAAAAGCTTTTCTTCTGAAATGCGCGTAGATCAGCATTATATCTTGAATGATATTTTGCGATAAAGTGAAGAATGACTTTTCATTTCGTATAATACTGCGATATGGTTTACATTCGTGTTAGATACTTGTTAGGAATTTCAAAGTAGTTCCCTAAACTATAGTTTATCCACGTTATGCCAATTACGAGTGTCGGGCCTCGAAGCGTAAACTCCTTTATTGTAGAAACTGGCGTAGCTTGTGTTGTAAAATACACGTGCAACATTGTTATAATCAGCAGCCAATTTTCGCGCATGCGTGCAGTTTTCCGTTTATCAAGTTATCTAACGTTGTCTTTAAATTATCGATGAATTCGCTTTATCTTGTGACCCATTTATCTTTTAATCTGCAATTCTTATATTGACGACTAACGAAATAACAGTTACAGATACGACATTGGAACTTAAAAATCTTCGAGCTTTAGAGATTTATCTCGAAAAATCCATTTCTCAGACCCAGGATTGTACGTCGTGTAAATCTCGATTTACATTTATCAACAGTTTATATTTAGCTTTCCGAAAACGTGCGATCGAACACCAGTAGCTTTGTGACGTAATGTTCGCCAGATAGCGATTTGACGTTCGCCTGGAACGGCCGCCGCATAACACCGAAATGCACAATGTCCGATCGTCCAGGCGAGGAATGGCGTTATCAGAATGGTTGAATCTGTCTTGTAGATCCGTCGGAATTCAAACCTCGTCATTAATTGGAGAACGACGCGGGCGCTCTCCCAGTTGCACCACTGTGATGAGCTGACCTATTTTCTCATGAAGCTCCTTCCGCGCGAAATCCACGCTCGAACTTTCCTACGTGCTAAGCCCTCGTGATTAGGCGGAACCGAAATTGATTGTGAGCACGTTCATTTGCAGAGAACGACGAAAGGCCGCTCGCATATGTCGACGAGCTTGTATTTAATCAAGTCGAGAGCGACGCCGGACAAACGAGGTAGCGTGACGCTTTTGCAAGTGAACGCTCGCTGGATGTTCACGTGCGTGTTCCGCGAGCTTGTCGGGCTTACCTGTTCGAGAATTGTCGTGAAAATGACCCGTACATGTTGCGAAACTGTTAATCCCTCTCTCTTTCTCCTTTCCTCCTCGCGTTTACTTCACAAGCAATCCGAAAAAACATAAACGAGAGAAGAGACTAGGCAAAAGCACATCGAGCAACGACCTAGCAAAGAAAAATAAACGTTGAATCTCGTGTGAAGTGTCTATCTATCCCGGTTTCCTGACTATTCCGGGTAGTTCCCCAGACTCATTATTACTTAACGCAATCTTGCTTTTTCCCTCGCTACGTCGTTCCCGCCGCGGTAAAGAATAACCACTAAAGCAAGAGCACTGGTATACACGCATGCACGTGTCACTCGATAACTATTTCCGGCCACTTCCGCGAACGCGTTATTCTCGGTACACTTTGTCGCGGCCACTTTCTGCCAAATAGGTCGCTGAGTCGACAGGCTATTTACTTCGATTCTTCATCGGGGGACGTTTATTAATAGATTTCGCGAGAGCCCAATTTCTTTGATGAGATTTTTCTCTTATTTTGATCTCTCTTCCGAAAAAGTTCTCGGGATAAATTATTTAGTGTCTAAGTTGCTGAATGATATACCGGATGTTTCTTGAGTCCAATAATTTAGAAGTTTTTTAAAATCATTTTATGAAGAAAAATTCATGTGAACATATAGTCTCAAAAGAGTTTCAGAGCTGGGGATGTTAAAAATACGAGAAAAGAAGGAACTTTTAGCGATAAGAATTTTGAACCAGTAGCAAGAGAATCTTTAGCGAGAGTGTATTGTAACGAAGTAACAAAAATCTGCAAAAAAATTTGATTCCGTCCAAGTTGGCGTACAAGTTCTGGACAGTACATAACCCCGTTTCTACACCATTAACTTTTTATAAAACGCCGATAAGTAAAAAATTATAATAGCTTGCCTCTCCATTTACTGGCCCGAGTTTGAAAAAGAAACTTTTTTTCGTTTAGAAGTTGTTAAGAAAAAAATGATAATTTTATAGAATTTTATAGAACTTTTAACCCCATCTCTGAGACGAGGTCTTCACGACTATAGATTCACATCAACTTTTCTTCATAAAATGACCTCAAAAATCAACTCTTAAATATCGCGCATATGTATTATATTTTAGTTAATTATTATCAACGAATACGATTTATGGAAAATGAAAGTTCAAAATTTGATAGATTTTTTACTTGAAGCATAAGTAATATGCTGAACATTGAAATTACGAAATGTCTAACATTCTCAATTAAATTTAAGTCTAAATGCAAGATCGTTTTGATTTTTAATTTTATCGTTCTTATATTTTAAATTTTATCATTTCATTAAACGGATCCGATAGCGATCGCTCGACCGTCAATAACGATATCGTCAACAGGAAACATATCTATGATTGCAGGCGGATCTGTCAGGGGGGAGGTTGAACCCGGCTCGAACGAGCTCACACCTGGCAGACGGTCTGGCGGTGGCGGCATCGGAGGTGGCGGCGGCGTCTTGGGGGTCGGCGCCGGCGGTGGCAGCGGTGGGGGTGGCTCGGGGGGTCGCAGCTCTTCCGGAGGCCGCTCGAGGGACGAGCCGAGGAGGCACACCCTCGGCGGCGATCATCAACCCTCTCTTCATCATCAGCAGTTCAACGCGGCGCAGCAACTACATCCCCTTCATCCGCATCATTTGCCGCCACCACACGGCCAATACGGCACCCCGCCCTCGCGGCACACCACCATGGATCTCGAGGTGAATCTTTGCTCACGCAACATGTAAATACACACATACTTATTGTTTGCGATGATCTTTCACAAATCTCGATTTCTCCCCTGATTCTCAACGTTTTTTCCCATCACCGCTTACTTTCACACCGCAACATCTGCAATATCCTTATTCGAAGTATATAACGAGAGTCTGCTATGTCCCCCAAACTGTATAAGAGTCCTATAAACAGACCCCTATTTAGCCTTCTTTCCCTTCTCTTCAATTATGGTACGTATCTTTTATTTCGCGTGACACTTTTCTATACTTTTGATACATTTCCATATTTTATGGATCAAATAATTCACTTGTTTGTTCAATTTTATGTGTAATGTTATCTATTATCTGTCATACAGATACATTTTTATATAAATATTTTGTTTAAGATCATTAAAGAAAATCCATGTGTTACAAAAGTTTTATATTTGCATATAATGTAAAATTTCTCTATTTATCTCTATGTACGTGTCAAAATTTCCTTCAATAAGACTTTCCTTTCTCCCTTTTTTATGTCGATGTTTAAAATGACTCGATTTTTTTACGAGTGACTGAACGTTTTCTTCGATTTACAATTCTTTAATGTCATAAATGACAGAAATAAATAGCTCGTGAATATAACAATTAAGTCTTTCTTACACGGAAGGAATGATTTTGCTAAAATATCCAAAAATTTAACTAGATACAGATTTGAAAATAATTTTGTTAAACTATCAAAATAATTATGTAAAACGCTAAAGCTGATTACTAGAATGCAAAAATTTTTGCAGCACTGCTCATTATGTTTGAGCGTCGTACATAATTATTGTAATAGTACAATAAAGTTATTTTCAAATCTGTATTCAGCTAAATTTTTTTTAGATAGTTTAGCAAAATCGTTCTTTCTGTAAAGAAGTAAAAAAGAAATTAAAAATAGGATTTCAAGTCTTACATGTAGATTGAATAACGAATATTAAAATTTTAAAACAAACGTTACAAATTCACATTTACGTAAATTATTTATTATGCTAATTATTTATTCTGCTTGTGTAATTTAAATTTATTTTATTACAATACAGTGAATTAGAAAAATAATTAAAAAAAACGTTTATTGTTATCTCCTCTCATATTTTCGAAACAAATCATACGTGGCACGTGTAAAAATGATTCTCAAATGCATGGGCGTTATCAATGATAGTTTCCAGTTTCGCTGGCATCTCCTTACAAGACGCTGTAATTTAAAACGTCCACGAGTGTGCCGCATGAGTGTGTTGCACTTTTACAAAAAATAATACACGATCGAAAATGAAGACCTTATTGTTTCGTTTGGCAAAGTAAAATTCCATTTTATTCGCAAATAAAATTTTTACCGGCGCATTATTTACGCTCAGGCATATTGATAATCTTGATAAATGAGAGTTGTTCCCCTAGTTCTCTAGGATAAAACGTTCAGTTACCCGAATGTGTGTCGAATGACGGCGTTTGCGCAATGAGAGAGAAAATCGTTTTCACATTGAGAAGAGACCCTACGGGAACGCACATTTTTCATTTTGAGAATGTTTCATTCAAAACAACCGCACAGATCTACTCGATGCATCACTATCGTACCAAGGGTCACCGTTTATTTATGGCGCACGTGAATGCATACACATTTTTGTTCTCCGTCTCGGGCTCCCTTCGCCCCGAATTCCTACCCTTCTTTCAATCTGTCAGAGAAAAGTACGTATATTGTTTGCTTTAGAAGCATCCGTCTCATAAGTTATACAACGTTCGCGTTTTTGCGCAATCAGGCGTAAACTGAAGAATGCATCGTAAAACGGAGCAGAATTGATTCTGTTTTCCGCATAGCAGAGTAAACCGCGCGCGAATAATTCTTCTTCTAAAGATTTCTGTGTGCACGATATTTCAGGATGTACGGATATTATTCTTATCGCGCAATATATTCCGTGAATTGCAATAAATTATGCATAATTAAAGTTTCCATGATTGATGAACGTAGAAACTCATGACATTATTAAGCTCTTATGACATTATATTGTAAAACTTTCACCAGACATATAATATGTACTATGGGGAAGACCAGGGCTCGTTGGCACAGTTTTCACAATTTTGATATTTGACTTTTTAAACGACTAATTATTATTATTAAACTGTAACTAATAATACGACAGAGAAAAATTATCTCTACATTTTTATGCCAGGATCGATTCTGTACATTACATAATTTCTTTGTAATAGATATAAACGTGCTACATTGCAGCCAGCTTGTCTCACATAATGATGTAAGTTGATACATATCACGGTGTATAGTCGACAAATCATACGACAAACTCTATATTAAATTGATAAAAACATAATAGAATTGAAATACAGATCGCAGATATGTACTTCTTGGTAAAGATTGTATTCTTTAATATTATTTTGTATGATTGAATGCAAAATGCTAACAGAAAAGCAAATGTAAACTATTTTAAATGTAGCTTGTTTTAATAGAAATATTAAGTATAAGCATTTTGTCAGAATATAATTAAGGTACAATTGAATGTTCACATACTTCTCACGTGCAATAATTAAGCTAAGCTTGCCAAGTCAACATATCTCATCCCTACATACGTTCGATTTCAATTATTTTATTGTAATAAATTACTATTATTACTCAAAATAACATATCGTATAGTAACAGAAATTTTCCTTTTAATTAATAATACTCACTTAGATTTACTCTTTTAAGCTGAAGAACATTAATACGAAATTTTGAAATGCTCGAAAATTTATTTGTTTCCTCTTAAATTAGATTTTTTTCTTTTTTTTTATTGTAATATTTGTTTGATTTAAATAAAATTTACGAAAAAGTACCAATATGAAAGAGATATTTTGCGATATAATTTTTCCATTGTTTCTTTTGTTACAAAAACATAAACGGGACACAGTGGATGCTTTCCATTTAGTGATATAAGTCGATACAAACATCGTTCTATCATTCTTGGTACTTAATAAATAATAAAGACAAAAGGATATTTGTGTCGACTTGTGTTACCAAATGGAAAGCACCCAGTGTCAACTTACCTTTTGTGTCAACGAGCCTCGACCTAATAATTAATAGATAAAAGATTACCATATTGTTTGCGTGTTCGTATATTATTGTATTGCAATATTATCGTATATTATTGGAAATTATTGAAAATTATTATTATTATCTATTATTATTTATAATTCACGCACAGTATAACAGTTTGATAAAATTATTTATATATCATATGTTAATAATATTTTACATGTGCGATTTAACACTAAAATAATATATGGTTTTTAACGAAAATAGGGCACACGTATTACGTTTCAACCTACTTCAATATCGATTTATGCGACCGATTTAAAAAATTTGTTTAAACCATCGCACGTTAACAGAAAATATTATTGCAATACCCGCAGCTTATTACTTTAACGGACACTACGCGGTCAAGAACCGCTGGTAATGAAAGGAAGTAGTTAATTAATTATCATCCACCTACGACGTCCTCATTTCTTGCGTTCGTCGTTTCCGATAATTGAAGGGTACCGACATACCGAACGTATCTACATAGAATACATCCTCTTAACGCTCGAGATTCTGACTCATTTTCCGCAATTTAATTACCTGAATGTTTAAACTTTTAACGATAATCGCTTAATAATTGCAAGTAATATTGGACTTTATATCTTTAAATCGTTCGAAGGCAACCATTACCTGTTACCTGTTACGAATATATTTTACCTCTCTTTTTATTAAAATTTAATAAGTCGCTTAAATTTAAAATAGTTATGTCTAAAAAAACATTAAATATAAGAGAACGACAATGAGCTTATCTGAATAATGTACACTGTGTACATTTATTTTTGTTACTAATGAACACAACATAAAAATTTATCACGTCAAAATAATAAAAATTTAGTGAAAATAATAATGTTGCTTAAAATTTGTTTTTGATTTTATAAAATTATTATTAATAGCATAGAAAATATGATATATACAAAAGAGAAAAAGAAGAAAATATTATTATCGCGTATAATCTTCATATTTTGTATATGCGTCTAATACATATTGCGAAAATTATAAATGATACTAGTTTACAAAAAAATTTTTTTTATTATTTTATACCAGATAAGGTATTTCTTCTAAATGATGAAAACGATGTTGCAAGTTAAATTTTATCAGCACATTAAATTCCAATTCAATTATTTAATCAGGAAATAATTAAGGTTTAATACGTTAAAAATGACTTTTTGAAATTTTTTTGTAAAAATTTTAACATTGAAATTATGACCAGAATGTATTTTTGTTTATTCCTTTTAAAATGTATTTTTTTATTTCAATATCTTTTTATATATATCTTATGTTATGAAAAACTTAAGTTTAATAGAGTTTTACTAAATTATAAATCTCTGGTCTACATAATGATGAAATTATATAAATTTATAATTTATAGTTTGGCTATCGATATACATTCTTTTGCTTTTTTTCAGATTTCTTTTACTATGAAATGTACAATATTTATAATTTTGTTAAACTATATAGATATATATATTATTATTTATAATATATTGCGAAAATATAAAAAAAAACATTTAACGTATATACTTGATTATTCGTTTAACTAATTCTTGTTAAATCAAACTTACAAATTTATTCGTATTGCTCAAGAACTTAATGTAAATTTACATTGAGCTTAATGACTTCTACACATTCCGTAAATAGATTTTTATTTGTTTATGTATTTATTTTCGAATAGCATTAATTGCAACTGCCAATTTAAACACACCATTAAATCTCACGTTTTGTATAATGTGCTTCAAAGATCTGAATATCATGTATCGGGCGGACGTCGTACGATCGATTAGCTCCTGGCACGTGATTATTGAACATCCTCAGGGTATCTCTGCGGTTTGTAGGAATAATCGAACTCGGTGGTGCACATTCGAGATAGCGGGTGTGAGCGTTACGTCATCGTGTTTCCTAGCTCTACTATTAACTAATAGTTACGGTTCATAGCGTGTTCTTTCGCGATATGACGTTATGTGATTACACGAAAAACAAGATTGCATCCCGAACCATGAAATTACATCGAATTAAACAACCGCTTTTTCAAACTATATTGCCGAGTGCGCGTGGTCAATTAAACAAATTAATTATGTTTATCTACATCTAGAAAGCAAATGTAAGTTCAACAGTTATATATCAATCTCAATTAGTAAAATTAATTAAATATTAAATAGTACAATATTATTATTTCGAAATGTTAGTATGTTACAAATGGAAACCCGCGACAGACAAATTTTCCCTTAGGTTACCATTGATAAGAAAATTGAACTCTAAATCATCCGGAAAAATCTATAATATAATAATAATATTAGTATACATTTATACAATATATATACATTTTTTAATTTATTATTTATTTCATATATACATATATACATATTTAATTCTGGATATGGATACAGGCCAATAGATTTTGAAAACAATACTTTAAATAACATTAGCAGAATCTTGATGTCTCAACTGATTGTGAACTGGAATTACTGAATAAATTATGATGGCGAATTAAATATTAACTTTTCAACAAGCACATATTATTTATTAGTTAGATTATTTTTTATTGTTTAAATTAATATTGAAAATAGTTGAATTTCTTCTTCATATTTATTTTTAACACATTTTATATAATGTTTGTATTAGGGCTACATAAATTTAATAGTCGATATTCAAATCATTTGAAATAATTATTGTTATTCAAAGGTATTCTAATTTTTTGTATAATTCAAATATTAGTAACCAAAGAACAAAATGGAGTATCTTAATTTAAATGTGAGTTATAAAAATGAAAAACAAATTACAAAATATAACATGTCAAAATTATTTAAAGTGAAAGATTTTGATAATCTGTTGAATTGTTTACATATTTGAGTGCATGTTATTTACATATTCTAATATTCAAATTTAAATTACATTTATAGTCCTACTCTGTATCATTTATCTTATATAAAATTTTTCATTATATACAAGGTATTCCATTTTAAATTAGCAGGTAAATATCTCGAAAGATATGAAAACTTGTTTAGACAAAAGTAGTATGATCTGAAGGGAGACAATAATATTAATTTTCCAAAAACTTTGATCTTTTAAGAAGGTTTATCGGCATTTTTTAAAAATAGAATTGTGTGATTTTTTAAAATATGACTCTTCTAATTCTGCATATAAAAATATTAAGGTAAAGTTATTGAAAAATCAATATAATTTATACTTTATTTTACATTTTATTTCTGGCACATTTTGACATGAAATATAAAATATTTTTAAACTATTCATTTTTTGGTACTTGTTCAATTATATCTTAATACTTTTATACACAGAATAATGAGACAAATCAGTTAGTGTAAAGAGAACAGATTGCTTTTCAAAAAAATCATGTAATTGCATAATTTTTTTTATATGTATGTGTGTATATGTTTGTAGAGGACGGGAATGCGCGCGTGCGCACGGTGTGTGCGTATTTCTCTGTTAGCACAATAATCCTAATCCTTCGTTATAGTTATGCACATATAACGAGTACTCAATTTTTCTCCTTCTGTTTGTTTATCTCTTTTTCTTTATGTCTCTTTTCTGTTTTTTATTCCTCCTATCTACCTTTTTAATTTTTTATCTGAAAAACGTTGCGTACACGCATCTCATTCTCAAAACGTAAGTAATCATAAGTCGATCTCGCAGTCCGCATCACTTTTTGCAGTGAATGCAACAATGTGGCTGCGTAAGAAATCAATGTGACGGAAATGAGGAATCTGCCCAATTGCATTTCTTTTTACATGTATATTTCTCTTTACGTATACATATTTTTACATATGTGCAAGAAATAACGGGAAGAGTTCGAGTGTCTCTCTACAAGAAACAAGATATAATTTAAACTCACTATGAATATTTATTTCTTTTATATCAGTTTATTTTCAAACACAGCTGCTATTAATTGCTTTTATACGTAGTATCTCCTAACAGAAATGACGAAAATCAGTTTGTATTCCGGTATATTGCAGTTACACATTTTGTTCTGTTTATATATTATATTTAACAAATATATATACATATATATATATATGTATAGTTAAATATATATATTTGCCAGATTTTATTGAATCAGAAGAAAATACGCGAGAGACATTGCATATTTCCATATATTTGGACTTATAAGAAAATATACATGTGTGTGTGTGTGTGTACTCCCTATATTTTTCAACACATTTCTATAATCGCGCATCTCATAAATCACCGTAGCCATGAGGAAAGAAGAAACTGACAGTTTAAGAAATGTCAAAATTATGACAAAACATTGGTTTGCGAAGAGCGATGAGTAGTTGTGCTAGAAGTAATGTTTCGATCATCGTGATCAACGCATTCGCCGCGAAAAACGGTGGAACATTTTCCTATTACGAAACTGTCGCATAGTATTTGCAATTTACGCTCGAGTTGTACGATTATCTGTCAAAGAAGAGCAGTTTCGATTGCCAATGATCGGAGCTCTCTTACTGTCTTCGTTCATACAATTGTTTTCGGTCATTTTTCAAAATCTTTCTCTCTCTTTTTTTTCTCTTTTCCCCCATTATTTTCTACCCTGCAACATATCATACATCTAACTGGTTTTTACTTTGTATGTGTGTTTCCGTGTTACCTGCCATGCCGCCGACAGATGGGGACCAAGTCTCGCCAGAGAAAGGTAATTTTTGAATTTTCACACAAGATTGCTTGCGGAATCAATTTTTTTTTATCGTCAACGTGCATGTCGGCATGATGACATGTTTTTCCTCTGAGTGGCATCTAATCCTCGAGTTCACTGTGTGTTTAATTGCTCGCTCGAAAAAAGTCTTCATGAATGTACATAATACTTACTGCGGCAAGTAATAAATTTCTGAGTGATACGACTGAATTACATCGTGAGATTAAAAGGATCTTTCGATCTTTCCAAATGTCTGAGATAACTCTTCTTATACGACCGGTTATTTAGTTATTTGATTACGTTACATTTTTACAATAATTATATGGCTCTCGCGTATCTATCATGATATAAAATATTAATTATATTAATTAATATCATTAATTATAATATAATTAATATTAATTATATTAATTAAGATCAAGTATTAAGAATAATCAAGCGCTTTTATGTATAAATCGCGCTAAATTCGCAATTTCATATGTAGTTCACACAAATGCTCATAATTTTATCAGCCATTATTGAGTGACAAATAAATTTGTAATGTTCGAATTTTAATAAGTATAAATTGATAATAAATTAATATTAATTCGGTTTTATTAAAATTAGATAGATTATAGGAGTAGCATTGTTTCTAAACACATTAAGTGACTCGTTTGATTCCTTTTTCGCGAATGCCACTGATAAACAATTCATGATAAATAAGAGGATTATAAACTGGAGGATCATAAATGGACCGAAATCTTATCGAGTTTGCGTGCTTTCAGTCGCCTCTTCCGCGTGGTTACCCACCTCCGTCTTCGACGATGCTTTTCGATGACGACCCGGGCATCATGTCCGAGGTGGAGACCTCCAGTACGGGATTTCGACGAGGTGGTAAGCAAAGAAGCAGCCTGCCCGTCGTGCGAACGCCCAGCAAGACTTTGGAGCGACCATTAGGTAATTTATAATATATCTAATATATATGTGGAACATAAATACGTAAATAGAATAAAAATTATTTAATAAATCGACAATTAATATTGATTCGTAAAATTATTGATATATTATATATTATTTACTTTTACTTTCTCTCAATATTTAAAATTTTACTGCAATAAACTAAAAAAGTATTGATATAATAAAATTTAAGTAGAAAGAGAGAGTGAGAGAGAGAAAGAGAGAAAATATTAATTTATTTTCTATTTAATGTTAATAACTAACTGTTGCATAAAGACACATAAATTAAATAAAATCTGAAGAAGAATTAGTTTTTAGTCATGTTTTATTTATTATTAGATATTATTTAATCAACTCAATGTATTAATATGTTTCAAATATGTCGCTCATTACTGACTGACAAATGCATTTCTGTATTTTTTAGGATTGGTGTTCCTGCAGTATAGGAACGAAACGAAGAGAGCATTGCTACCGAACGAGATCACCAGTATAGACACCGTCAAAGCACTTTTCGTCAGAAGCTTTCCGAAACAACTCACTATGGAATATCTGGACAGTCCTCATGTAAAAGTTTACATACACGACAGCAACAAGGACATGTTCTACGAACTCGAAGATCTAAGGTAACATTTTTATGTCATTATAAATATATTTTTCTAATAAATTCCAAATTCTTTTATTCTTAAGCGTCGAGTCAAATAATGTTTCGGAGAAAGTATTCTATTGCTAAATTTATCTTGCCTTGCAAACAACTATTTTTTATTTATAACAAAACCTGTTACATAAATATTCGCCATTGCGATATTTTAAGAAGTCTTGCATAGAGTCGTTTAATTCCAATTTATTTAATTTTCATTGCGATAATAGCAAATTTTAATAAAAGAGTAATAATCACTGCAGCGCGACATAAAAGTGATCCTTTTGGCTGTTAGATCGCACCTGAGAGATATCAGGGATCGCAGTGTCCTGAGACTTTTCGAGAGTGCCGACGGAGTGACAGGGATGCCGGGGCCCTTGGGGGTGCCGGGAGGCGGCGGCGGTCTGCCACCCCATTGGGAAGATCAGAGCTACTTCAGCGAACCGGAATTCGACAGCGAATATCAGCATCAGCATATTCACAAGAGCAAGGTAAGTGCGCGTTAACGAGGCTCCATCCTTAGTTCGTCGCTTTCAGCCTTTTTCGGAAAAGAGATCTTTTTCACTCAATTTTTATGTGACATGACATGCTATTATGTAATATTACATTTGAAAGATTTTCATAACATTCAAACATATATGTAATATGGGAAAAAAACAAGATTGCTGAGCTTGCTTGTTTCTATCACGGATGTGATTATTAGCTCTTTAATTCCTGTTTTTAAAATACACATTCATATTAAATACAGATTTGTTATGACAAATTCGTTTATGACAAACAATTATCTTGCGAGCAATGCAATTATATACAAAGAAAGCCATGGGAATCGCGCAAGCTATAAATCGATGGATAAAAGACACTCCTAAAAGTCTTTCAAAAAGTCTAAGAAAAATAAATTCATGCTGGGATAAGTACGTTTCATTAAATGAAAATTATATAAATTATAAAAAATCACAATGTAATGTTCACGATGAAAATTTTTTGCAATTCCAAAAATATCCCTCGTATATTTCTCAAAATACAATTATATGAAAATACAAAAATTTGTAGTTCACGGATTATGTAGAAATTTATCTTTTTTAATTTTTTCTTCTGCTTTTAATAATACGGTGATATAAAAATAAAATATAGAAATAATATAGCATATAAAATATGATTATTTAATATGAATGGTTAAACAATTAATTCTATCTTTAGCAAATATTCGCCGTATGCGGCGTACACATAGAAGTATTACACTTCAAGTATTTGGACCTCGTTTCTTTTTTGAAAAGTTACAGAAACGACATCTTACCTTTTTACATAAATCAAATTAATACAGATTGCCTTTACATGCCTACGCGAATGTTACAGCGTTAAATCGTTATATCAGATTGTCAAATAAACATTTAATCAGAGTAACATATTACAAATACAGACATTTCGATCCTTAATATGGATCCTCTTCAGTGTACAAAGATAATTTTTAGATAATCTATTTAAAAAGTCTAATCGTAACTTGAGAGGTATATGCTCATCTACGAAAGATTTTACTAAAAATTTACCTGATACATGTACATGGCGACACGGTTTATAAAAAATGATTTTATTAAATCCATTGATAATTGTAATAAAAATGTATCTCTCGTCATCACTTAATTGGCAACATTTAGTGTATATAAAAACTATTGACTGCCGCCTGATCCAGCATACCATGAAAAATTCGTATCGGCCATCTAAATATCATTCGATTAATTGTATGTTCGACGTACACTTTATCAAAATACGTCAAATACTAGCTCCTTCAGTTTTGTTATAATGTGCTATTTCAGGTTTATTCTTCATCTTATTTATTTTGCTATCTGGATGTAGCGAAGATAGTAACAAAATCGTTTCATCATTTTCCGATCTATAAGACACTAATGTTTTATTATTTCCATAAGCAAACTGTTCCTTTAGCAGGTGCACTCTTGAACAATGGTGGAACATTCCAGTAAAATTTTTCATGTAAGAATATATATAAATATATGTATATAAGCATGTATAACATATATACATATATATAATTATATACAAAATATGTTTTTATATATTTATGTATCTTTCTTTCTTTTATAAAATTATTGTTTTATACAAGAAAAATAATAATATTAAAATAGACACAGAATACATACAGCATGCATATATAAACGAACTCAGTAATTTATAATTTCTTCATATGTATTTCCTTCTATTGTATTTATTTATTATTTTAATATTTATTTATTATTTTAATATTTATTTATTATTTTTCTATTGTTTATTTGGTAATAACTTCTGTACAGTTTGAACTGTTACTTTATGTCAAAACAATTATTCGCATTTTATCCTTGACACTCCTAGTGATTTAATTTCAATAACATATTTTCTTGATGACTTAATGTCATGATTGGGGATTCTTTGGTTCTTGAATTTCGAGGCAATTTCACGCTTTTGACTTTTGATGAGTCCATTCAATAATATATTTTTTCTTCACTTTACAAGTTGTTTTAATATCACAGATTCGAATCGTTTTATGTTTTTCCAACCACGGTAAATATTTAAATTTCATGCAGCTGAATTGAGACTCGACCTGCATCTGGGAGCGTGTGATCACTTATAATTTTATCTTCGCTGAAGATGGCTTCAAATGTAACTGAACATATGAAGCTATAATATGATATAAATCACTAAAGTTAATTTGTGAATTTTTAAGCATTGCACCTTCATTACTCAATTTCTATTCTATTAATAAATTTTATTTTTAACATTATAAGAAAAATAATAAATAACATGCAAATTTCTCAAACTGACAAAGTGTAGATAAAAGCTTGCAAACATTAGGATAAATCCGCACATTAAAACTTTYGATAATTCACAAAATATTATTAGATTTTGCATGGATAATTCTTTTAAGTTAATTAATACAAACATATGAGCTGATAGACAAGAAAGATGCAAACTGAGTACATAAATGATTAATAAAATTATATGAAATTATAACATTATATAAATATTCATATGTACATATATATATATATATATATATAAATACATATAAACACACACACACACACAAATTAAATAAATAGAGCATCATGTTCTTTTAAAAATGTTATCTTATGAAGAAAAATTAATTCCAAATGAATTCTTTATTCTACAATTTATTACATATTAATTAATGAAGAAAATGCAAATAGAATATCTACATTTTTTTTTTTTTTTTTTTGAGAAATAACTATATATTTTCTTTTCAACTGACATATTTCATTATTCTAAATAAAAATGTTACGATATATCGAAAAATGAATATTTTATATTTTAAAATAAAGTCAACATGTGTCAGAATAAAATCTAAAATATCTTGTAAACTATTCATTTTTTAATAACACATCTATATGAAAAATAATTAAAGGAATCGCATTATGAAAGAAAATCATATAATACTTTTTAAAAAAATGACGACTATTTTTATATGACCTTAAAAAAATCAATTTTTTGGAAAACTGATTTTATTATTATTAACCTCCCTTCAGACTACACGTACAATTTTTGTCTGAAACAATTTTTTTCTAAAATCGTATGATTTCTAGATATTTCAATATTAAAATGCGACACCTTGTATATAAATATATATACATATAGAGAAAAAAGCAAAATTATTGAGATTGCATGCTTTTCTCTCAAACATGATTACCGACTCTTTGATTCGTGTTTTAAGACTTATTATAACTTGTGATAAACAATTATTTCGTGAGCAATACCATTATATACGAGAGATGTTTACAAAGCTCTGAGAATAATGCGAGCTATAAATCGATATAAAACACTCTTAAAAATCTTTTAAAGACGGCCTAAGAAAAATAATCTTGCACTGAGATACGAGCGTTTAATTAAATGAAAACAATACTGAAAAACTACAATGTAATGTTAACGGTAAAGACTTACTGTACAATTCCTAGAAATAATCCTCATATATATTTCTCAACATGTGATTATGTGATTATAAAAATGAAAAGAAACTTGAAGTATAATTATAGACTAAATTTTTGTTGAAAAATTTATTTATTTCTTCTACTCTTAATAATAAATGAATATAAAAATGAAATGTGAAAATATATAAGTATATACAAAATACATGTATTTAATACAAATGTTTAGATAATTGATTCTCTGCACAATTTTCGCCTTATAATCTGTTCACATGGCAGTATTACACTGCAGGTATTTAAGTATGACATTAATGTTTTATTATTCTCATAACTGATACGTTCCCTTAGCAGATGCTCTCTGAGCAATTGTAAACATCAGGGTTATCTCGCTGTAAAGAGCCTATCATTGTAACAGAAAACTTTTCAGCATATTATTAATAAGTGGCACCGAAGTAAACCGAGAAACATCCATTGCATATCTCCTGAAGTATAATTATGTGAGAATATAAAAAGGAAAAAAAATTTATTCTTCTCTGATTGCGTCTATTTACAAATAATTTAATTATTTAAATTTTTTTCTTCTTCTTTACTAAAAAATTGAATATAACAATGGAATAAATACATAGAATAAATACATAATATAAAACGTAGAATAATATATATCATATAAAATATGTTCAATTACGCAAATGATTAAAAAATTGGATTTCTGCACAACTTTGGCAAATTGACGCTTCATGCATTATACACATAAAATTGTTACACTTCAGGCATCTGTTACACGTACTTCTTCTATGAGAAGTGGGACATAAATAACATTTCCCATATTTAGGTGTATTTGAAATGTCTAATTGCAAATTGCGAAGATTTTCTTCAGATAAATCTTGCTCATCTAAAAAAGACTTCAGTCCATATTGAGCTGAAATGCGTAAATTAAAAAACCATAAACGTTTTACAAGATATGGCTTTATTAAGGCCATTGATAATTCTAATAAAAATTTATCCCTCGTCATCACTTGATTATTGGCGTTCAATGTATATAACACAAAGCTATTGACTACCGCTTGATCGAGCATATGATTAAACATTCTTATCGACAGATTCAGGTTTCGACTAACTGCATATTCATGACACAATTGAACAAATTTATTACTGGCTCCTTTAGTTTTGTTGTAATAGGATAAGATTTCAGGTTTGCCCTCCGCTTTATTTATTTCGTTATCTACATATAACGAAGACAGTAACAAGATCATATTATTGTTTTCCGATTTGTAAGACATTATTGTTTTATTATATTTATAAGAAAATCGACATAATCCTTCAGTATGTGCTCTTTTGTAGAATARTGGAACATAAGGTTTATCTTTTCGTAAAGAAACTATCATTGTGAGAGAAAACTTTTCGTACATAATATCAACAAGTGGCACCGAAGTAAACGAAGAATTACTGCATGTTATATTGCGACAGGTRTTATGAATCGGCTCCGAAATTTTCCTAACRTAATAGGATTTTAAAGGTTCAGTTCYGACATTGACYATATAAGGTATTGCATTTATCATGTAAAAAGTATCAGAATCGTTCATTATCACAATTTTTCCATATTTATRSTTATTTGATAGATATWTATRGTCAGAAATAGGTATTTCGAAACGATATTCATCAATTGTCACATTGGAGCCTGGTTCATAATACCGAATGCAATTTGTTACAAACAAATTCCAGATTTCTCTAAGACATATAAAATAATGGCTTTTGATGTCA
>JANQDE010000356.1:69385-84016 GCA_037157785.1 Cephalotes varians | reverse complement strand
TACGTAACAAAGTGTCCGCAACATCTATCTATCCTTGTCTGTATGAAATCTATCAATGCGCTTGCATGAGAGGATAACCGCGTTATTTTATTCTAGCTTGTCATTTACACATACAACATTTACACATACAACATAATCGACGCATGCGTATTGCGGTACCATGTACAGACAAGGATAGATAGATGTGCGGACAACGGCAGTCAGCTCTTGCCTCTTCCAGTATGTATGTTCTAAGGCTGGATCCTCATGCAGACACCGGCGCTTTAGCACCAGCGCTCGAGCGCTGTTTCAAATGTTGAGCAACAACCAATGAGAGCTATAAAATTGGGAAAAATCGAAGCGATAGTTTTTGTCCAATTTTATAAATAAACTTTTAAATTGTAAATTATCTTTATTATTATATTTTTTGTATTAAGTAATATAAAATGTTATAAAATCTATTTGATTTTTACGTTTTTCACAAAAATAAAAAAATTCGATTTTCAGTAACCACAACAATTGTTTAGTGATTTTCTAGTGACAATAGCAAACCCAAAGTTCGACCAGGTTCAACTTTCTCAGACAGCGTATGTACAAAATTCTCGATTGATGAGCATGCGCTATTCGCTTATAATTTTGAATCCTTGTTTGTTGTATGGTCAGGTTTCCTAACTTAAATAGTCGTCGTTTAACGATCTTAAACGATAAATATCTCGCTTTATGAGACAGAACAACGCTTTTTTCAACCAGATTCGTTCATTTCGTGCAAAAACGCGTCGAATAACGCGATATAATTTGATCAATATTGAAGGTGAATAACCAAAACTATAATTACCAAATTTATTATGATTATATGCTTATGGAGTATGTATATCGAGTAATAAATATAATCTAAGTTATTATTTTGTAGTTGGAATTCGGTTCATTGCAAAAAATCACTTAAAGCAATCTGAACAGGGCGGACGTGTTTTGCTTTGGTCCAGGGCATTTTATAATTTTTTGAAGGGTTCAATCCTTGTGTATTGCTTTTACTATTTTATTACTTTCCTGGCCTATTCGATTCTTGCCAACCTTGTGGGCAATCTGAAGCTATTAAGAAACAGAAGAAGAAGAAAAAGAAAAAAATATTCAGTGCAAGAAATGGCTAACTTTCAAGTAAGTATTACAAGAATATCTAATGAATTTGATAATGGTTTTACTACATGGTTTTATTCCGGTTATAAATCTTCCAGAGCTTATTACTATGCATGTTTACATGTAAGTTTACATGTAAATTTTCTTTCTGCAGGAAAACATTTGTGCATTATGTGATGCAGCAATTGATACTGACATTGTGATGGAACACGGCTGTTATAATGGTTATAATCAAATCCATGTTGACGACGCAGGCTATGTATATCCAATGCTTGGTAAGTTTTATCTTTTGTATCACAATAATTAAAAATATAAAAATTAAAAATAATTAAAAATAATTAAAAATATAATTAAAAATATAAAATTTAAATAGATTGTACGAAGTCACTATTATAAGTTATTATTTTCTTAATATATTAAAAAAAAATTTATTTATAAAACGTTAATAAAATGTTTGACATAAAATGTTTGGGATTTTTCTTACTTTACATTATATTCATATAATGATTATATTGGAGGATACTGTACAAATATATTTTTGCAGATAATGGTATGATTGTCGACCCAATGAATGAGATTCAGGATGAATCATTGTCAGAGGTCCTTCGCAATGAAATGTTGATCAGCGAAATCCAAAAGCGGGAACCTTTGTGGAATTTTAAAATTTCTGTTGCCGAAAGAGGCAGACACACTATTCAGAAGTTGTGGGAAGAAGTGGTGTCTGCTATGAACGGTATGTTAATCAAGTACAACTATATTTCTTGGAAACAGTTCACTTGGACACGGTGCAATTGCCCACAGCCTCACAGCGACCAGTACTTAAAGTTTTTCCCTTGAATCAACCAATCAGATATTTTTATTTTAAATTAACCAATTACGACGTGTCCAATTGCAACCCTTTCGTATTTTTTCATGTAAAATGTTCTCGAAACAATAATGAGCTTGCAATTTTTTCTTTATAGGTAACGTCAAGGATGTCAACGAGGCGAAGAATATATGGAAGAAAATGCGCTACAACTATAGTCGAATTGTAACACGAGAGAACAACGCCAAAAAAAGCGGTTCAGCTAGTAGTGGTATGAAAAAAAATTAATGGCCGTACTATGAGATGATGGCCTTTACTAAAGATCTCTTCGTTAACAATCGAAAGTAAATATTATACGATCATGCATGAAACACATCTTTTTATAAATGAATAATGCGTTTCTAATTTATGTATTTTGTCAATTCTTTATAGAACAAGTTCCAATATATCAACTGACTCGATTGCATCAACCAGTACATCCTCATCATCAGAGAAAGGGATAAAAAGAAAAAGTAAATTCATATTTAGATTTTTGGCATGATTTGGGGAAGAACTGTTAGAATAAAGAAAAATTGTATCATAAAATTTTTTTACATTGACAAAAAAAGTCGAAAATCCTAACTTTTGGCACAATATAAACGTTGTTATAGGTCGCTCAACCGAGTCAAATGAAGCGATGCTGACGAAACTTACTGCTATGTTAGATGTACCTACACCGACACCACCTGAACTGATCTTACCACCATTACCTGCTGTATCACCGCAAAACGACGAAATTGAAAATGTGATAGGACTAGTCCGAGCATCATTAAATAGAATATTGAAAAGACCTCTTTTGAAAAGACGTACCTGTATTTTAGAACTACTTTCATTTTTATATTCACGCGAAGAGTTTTATGAAGAAAAGAAATAACTGTTATAACTATATAACTATATAACTATATAAAGATGATAATCCAGAGGCACTCAGGAGATTACGCTACGTGCAGAAGAACTTTCCAAGTTAACTCATAAATAGATGACTTTTTTTGACATAAGTGATTTTTGACATCGCACGGAAATCAATTTGATCCATATTTTAATTAATTTACTTTTTATATGTAAACCGAATTTTTATTTTTATTTATAAATAATTATAAACTAAATAAAATAATTTTCAAGCGTTAAAAATTAAAAAGAAATCCACATTTTTTTAAATATTTCTTTACATGATATTTTGATTAAGTAAGTAGTAAATTTATAGCTTACAAGTTAGTACAGTAAATATAGACAATAAAAATAATCGAATAAATTGTAATTATTAATGTACTTAAAGTATGAATATTATTTAAATAATGTAATTGTTTAAAGCTAAAAATTATTATAATATTAGTGCAAAAAATGGTTAACTTTCAAGTAAGTATTACAAGAATATCTAATGAATTTGATAATGGTTTTACTACATGGCATCTATAGTTATAAATCTTCCAGAGCTATTGCTATGCATGTTTACATGTAAGTTTACATGTAAATTTTCTTTCTGCAGGAAAATATTTATGCGTTATGTGATGCAGCAATTGATATTGACATTGTAATGGATCACGACTGTTATAATGGTTACAATCAAATCCATGTTGACGATGTAGGCTATGTAAAAAACGTAATATTATCATATTATTTTCTTATACATACAATATATTTTTTCATGTAAAATTCTCGAAACAATAATGAGCTTGCAATTTTCTTTTTAGGTCAGTTGATGTATTGGAACTTGTTCTATAAAGAATTGATTAAATACATAAATTAGAAACGCATTATTCATTTATAAAAAAATGTGTTACATGTATGATATGATATATACTTTCGATTATTAACGAAGAGATCTTTAGTGAAGGCCATCATCTCATAGTACGGCCATTTATTTTTTTTCATACCACTACTACTGAACCGCTTTTTTTGGCGTTGTTCTCTCATGTTACAATTCGGCTATAATTGTAGCGCATTTTCTTCCATATATTCTTCGCCTCGTTGACATTCTTGATGTCAATCGAAAGTAAATATTATATCGTACATGTAACACATTTTTTTATAAATGAATAATGCGTTTCTAATTTATGTATTTTGTCAATTCTTTATAGAACAAGTTCCAATATATCAACTGACGACTCGATTGCATCAACTAGTACATCCTCATCAACATCAGAGAAAGGGACAAAAAGAAAAAGTAAGTTCATATTTAGATTTTTGGCATATAATATGTGATGAAAGTGCTCTTCATCACGTTCTATTTTTAATCGCACTAAAAAGTCTATATCTATAGTGTCATCAATAGTCTATATCTATAGTGAGTCCTTAAAATTAATTTACTGCTATGTTAGATGTACTTGCACCGATCACCTGAACTGATCTTACCACCATTACCTGCTGTATCACCGCAAAACGACGAAATTGAAAATGTGATAAGACTAGTCCAAGCATCATTAAATAGAATATCTCTTTTGATAAGATGTACCTGTATTTTAGAACTACTTTCATTTTTATATTCACGCGAAGAGTCTTATAAAAAAAAGAAATAATTATTATAACTATATAAAGATGATAATCCAAAGGCGCTGAGTCAGGAGATTAAGCCACGTGCAGAAACCTAATAATTGTTGACATTTCAATCTAAACTTTTGAAAACTGCCAATCAACAGTACCTTCTTCGTTGAAATACATCATAAATTGATCTCTCACACGAGCAGCTTCACATGAGTGCGTATTTGATCCAAGACGACATATGTTTCGCATACCACCTAAATTATTCATAAGATCATGATCATTACTTAATTCTAATTCGCAGTTTTCATCAACAGCATTATCTGCATTCCGTATAAAATTATGCAAGCAAACACAAGCTTCGATAAATTTATGTACATTTTCGACGTTCGCAATGATTGGTTTTCTGAAAATCCTCCATTGTGACACAAAAATGCCAAATGTACTTTCAATCACTCTCCGTGCTCTGCTTAATCGATAATTAAAAATCCTTTTATCTATATTTAATCCGCCTCTTCCAGGATATGGACGCATCATATAGGTCGTTAATGGAAATGCTTCGTCGCCTATTAAAACATGCGGTAATACAGAACCATCTTCGCAAATTTGTTTAGATGGTGGTAAATCTGCTTCTCCGTTAATTAATGCCTGTCCAATAAATGATTTTTTAAAAATTCCTCCATCACTTTGACGTCCTTCAGCGCCAATGTCAACTACGAGGAATTTATAGTTTGCATCGCATATGGCTAATAACACTAAACTATGACTGCCTTTGTAATTGTAGTATGTCGATCCTGAATGTTGTGGAGCCTGCAAAATATATATATTAACATATGTAACACCGTGAAATCACATCTTAAATCAGAAATATCTTTTTTTCGACGAAGTAGAAAATTTTCTTTTTAACACAAAAAAATTAGCTCGCTACGAAAACAATTCGATTTTTTACACATTTTCAAAGTTTGAGTAGTAGATAAGTTGTGTTTCAAATTATTTGCGTTATTTAGCTATTGTATAAAATTTCGTTTTTCAACTTAAGATACTGTTTCGCGATAACCGTTATATACTGTGCAAACATTTCTATATGAGCAAATAGTATATCGTATGTTGTATGTAAAAATATACTTTTGAAACATTAGTATCAATATCATTAGGGCTAAGTCATGATGAGTGAAATATTATCATTTTATGTGCGTCTAGAAAACGATGCAAATATATACAATTATCAACACTAGCTGTTAGTATATTGTTCTGACCAAATCTGATAATGTGAAATTGCAAATTATAGAAGTGTTTCTGAAATGTTACATTATAATATTTCATTGATATATTGCTGAAAAGTTTCCGAGATATTTAAATGTTTCTGATATATTTAAGATTAAATGAAGAGCAAACTGAAGTATAACGATACTAAATTGCAAGCAAATTGAATTACATTCTTTCATGATGTACTGAAATAAAGATGATTTGTATGTGTAATGGTATTGAATCATATAAAAAATTAAAAACAGTTTTCATTATCTTATGCAAAAAACGTTACATGTCAAAAAATGATTTTTCTAAAACCAGGACTTCACTGCGGCGTATAATCACGCTATAGTATATATGTTGCCGACTTGCTCACTATGCATAAAAATGCACTATGCTTCCATACAAATGCATAGTGATTGAATCGACAATACACAAGCACATGACCATGTACTGTAGTGGACTACTAGTTTAAAAAATCGATTACAACTAATGTCCTAAACTCATTACAGTGTAAAATTGATGCAACTAATTTCCATGTAACAGGTTAGAATATATATATAAATATTTATTTATATATAATATATTTATTTATATATAATATAACATATTTATTTATTTGTATATAATATAATATAATATTTATATTTATTCATTGTTTCGAATCGTCCGGGTAAACCGCTGATCGCTCATTGGCTCAAATCGATTTTTGTCGGCTATCAAGGGAAACACGAGAGAGGAGAGGGTGAACAATTCGTAATCCGCAACGACCTATCAGCGCTCATTGTTTTTCGAAGAGAGATCATTGTCATTGCGAGGTTTCCAGATTCAAACAGTCAGTCTTGCGACGATCGTTCACGTTTAATCATCGATGTTCGGCTTTCTCTTAACTGCGAATCCCGTTGCTGGACATCGGTGTCTTTTCACTCAAAGAGGCTGCATTTCGCGTCGCGAGAATTGTCTTCTGCATAATTCGGCGTATCTAGTGCAAGTGCCGAGTAGCTTCCAGCGAGACTTTCATTCTCGTCCTTCATCGCGGTGGATGGGCATCCGCGTGATCTATTGCGACGATCGTCGTCTAATCGAACTGTAACGGACATAAAATTGTGCTGGTTTTTTGTATCGGCGGCGTGTGGTCATTCAACGACTCGCTATCGCTCCCTGGTTGCTGGACTCCTTCACCGGGTGCAAACTACCGATGACCAGGTCTCATTTCCGTTAAGCGACATCATTTGAATTGCCCTCTGAAACATCAACATTTTGCGGGCCACACGTCGACCGCGACCGTTGTTGTTATTTGTGTTAAAAATAAAGTTTACTGTTCTTTTGTTTTTCGACTTAAGTGACTTTCAATTAAGCCGTGATTATCGCTCACCGTCCTTCTTCAATCCTACAGCGGCATCATCAGATCCGCGTAACGCACACCGCGTGCTCAGCGCAGGGCAGAGCCGGTAATCTGCACACCCTCTTGCCGCTTCGCGCTCGCTCGTGCATTTCTCAACATTCATAAATATTTATATATATTTATATAATTTGAGTATCTTTTCGCAAAAAATGCTTAATCGATAAGACACAATAGTTTATCATGAAAATTATATTTTTGTTACAGTTTTTAGAATTATATTTTTGTTACAGTTTTTAGAATGACGACCAAATCTGAGTTTTATAATTATTAAAACTTACCTGAATTACTACATGTTTCCCATCAATAGCACCCACACAGTTTGGGAAATTCCATTTATGTCTGAAATTGTTTTCGCTTTCTTCCCAATTTTTTGAATTTGATACCGGCAGAACCAGAGAAACTAATTTTGTCCACAATGCTTTACAAGTTTCCGAAACTATTGGAGAAACTGTACTTGTCCCAACACCAAATTCATATGACATAGATACTTGACTATCACCTGATGCTAAATATCTATTTATTAAATAAAATAATATTAATAATATTTAAAAATAACATTGATTTCAATGTACAAAGATAACAAATTTGGATGAAAACCCTGTTTTTTTAATTATTTACATCAGATTTTTAAAAACAAAATTTTAAAAAATGTAGTGTAACACAATACTAATTGATCGATTAATTATATTTTATTAAATGTGTGTTGCATGCATTCACTTATTAATAATTATTAGAGATGTGCAAGAGTTCGATATTCCAATTGATTCAATAACTTAATTATAATTATAATTTAGAATCAGAATCAGTGGAAGAAACTGAACAATAGAACGAATGCATTGGATGATATCTTTAATAATTATTAGTAAATAAACGTATGCAGCACACACAATATAATAACATAATTAATCAATCAATTAGTATTGTATTATATTACAGAAAGAAACAATAATAATAACAATTACACCAATAACAGTTACTCCATTTTATAGCAAATCTAGAGACAGAGTTAACTTTGGAGTAATATTTACTTCAATTATCATAATTGTAATTATAATATTCAATAGCAGAAGGAATAAATGTACTTGGCTCTATCATCAAAATTGTTCCTTGTGTCATATACTTAAATTATTGAGAAAATTTGACATATATAATGATGAAATTTCTAAAAAATCATGATTCAAATTTTGTAAATCATTTGATTTAAATCACGAATAGAATTAACAATGAAATACCAAATCTGATTTTTTTCTTATTTTGCACATTTAAAAATTACAAATATTAGATACCTTAATGTCAACAAGAGACGCTCTTCAGGTGAGATTGGTGTCCGTATCGCATCCTGTTTAATAATTATTGGAGCAATCAGTATTAACAGATCTTCGAATTGTTCTTTGCTCATGCGACAGTAATTTCTAAACATTGTTGGATCATTTAAAATGATAGGGTACACATTATAAAACGCGCCGAAATCTTGTCTATTTTGACACAATTCTGATATCCAAAAGCGTTTTCGTTTGTGTTTCTTCCCTTTTTCTATAATGTTTGATAACGCAACTATTATAGCCAGTAATTTGCGTCGTGAGATTTGTTGGTTGTACATGTAATAATCTTGTTTATATTTAAGTACTGCTACTTGCACTTGATATCGATAAAGAATCTTTGGATCCATAACTAGATAAAAAAAATAAGGTATAATTATTTATTTTTCAAAGGGCTTCTCAAGAGTGATGAACGCAACACATATAACTAAAATCAATTCAAAATAAACTTAAAATGAATTACTCTTCCTAAATTTACGCATTTGTTAATCACTGACGTCCACATTATAATAGAGAATTTAACAAATATTAAATCATATAATCAGAGATGCGTAAAGAGATAGATTATGCCAGAGGATTTTTTGACTGCGATAGTTTTCCATTTTCTATAACACTATACAGAGCCATATTCACTCCATAAAAATCATGAGATTGCGTGTGCACGAAGCGTCCATGTACATAATTAGGAGAGGAGGATCTTGCTATAGAGTCGTAAAAGAATGTAGAAAGTAAAAAACTGTGAATCAAGACTCTCTTTGGCATGATCTATTTCCCTGCTCATTTCTGATATGATACGATCTAATATTTTTTGTTGTTTACATTATTTTAATATTTTAATAATATTGTCCGAATGCCTAATGAACTGATTGTTTTAAGTTATTATCAAACAAAACTTTTAATATCATACAATTCCACTTTTGTAACTGTAATTTTTTAGAATTAATTAATTATTAACTTACTTGTATTTGTAGGTTTCGATGTGTGTGTGTGTGTGTGTGTGTGTGTGTGTGTGTGTGTGTGTGTGTGTGTGTGTGTGCGTGCGTGCGTGCGTGCGTGTGCGTGCGTGTGTGCGTGTGTGTGTGTGTGTGTACACACACATATATATATATACATATATATAAAATTATTCTTTTTTTCTGATAGCTTCAGATCACCTACAAGGTTGACAGGGATCGAATAGGCCAGGAAAGCAATAAAATAGTAAAAGCAATACACAAAGACAGAACCCTTCAAAGAAATTATAAAATGCCCTGGACCAAAATAAAACACGTCCGCCCTTTTCAAATTGTCTCAAGTGATTTTTTTGCAATGAACTGAATTCCAACTACAAAACAATAATCTAGATTATACCCATTACTGACTATACATACTCGAAATATGTAATCATAATAAATTCGGTAATTATAGTCTAGATTACTCACCTCTAATTTTGATCAAATTATGTTGCGTCACTCGATGCGTTTTTGATAGAAAATTGACGAAATGATAGAATCTGGCTGAAAAAAGCGTCACTCTGTCTCACGAAACGAGATATTTATCATTGAAGTTGACGACTTAGATTAAGAAACCTGACCTAACAAAAAGTAGCTTCTTCTTCTTCAAGAAGTTCGATATCCTTGTTAAGATTAATAAAAATAGAAGTCGATTGTAACCAGAGATAATAATCGATGATAAAATGCAACGCACGACGATACACACAATAAATGTATTCGTTTTACCTTATGCCTTAGCTCCTTTTGAGTCAACTCAGTGAATTAGATAAAAGTAAACATATCGTAAACATATCGTAAAAGGTAAACGATATGTTTACCTTTATCTAATCCACTGAGCTGACTCAAAAAGAGCTAAGCTATAGGTTAAAACGAATACAGCTAATGATACGTACAACGCAATGCACAACGAACAAGGATTATTCAAAATTTAAGTTAATGGCAATCGTCTTTTGGCGCTTAAGCGCCGAAAAATCATGAAAAACTCAATCCTCATAACAGCGCTGTTACTTTAGCGCCGTTTTCTTGCTGTTTATTCCCACCACCCGTTTTTCACCAATCAGCGCTCGGTGTCAAAGCGCCGGTGTCTGTATGAGGATCCAGCCTAAGAGTCTGAGGGTGCGATTACATGCAGCGCGGTACACGTACACGGAACGCGGAACGCGGTGAAGTAACTAGGTAACTAGGATCCGTGCGTGGCGAGCCGCGCTGTTTCTTTTCTCTACTATTACATGGGAGGGGCTCGTTTGGACACGGATCAATTGGACACCACCAACCACAGCGACCGGTGTCTAGAGGCTTTCCACTGTTCAAGCGCTGTGAGTAGCTCGTGTTCAATCGATTCGTGTCCAAATGGAGGCCACCCCTATTACATGAGGCGCGGAAAAGCCTTAGAGCATATACTACATGGAGGAAGCATGCCTTTGGCGAAAATGTAGACGAGTAATAGAGAGAGACAGATATAGTTTGGGTACTGTCTTTCTCTCTCACGTATGCACGTGATTGACTAGACGCAACTCCCTCCGCTCTGTAGCAGAAGAGAAAGCGAGTACCCAAACTATCGCGTTCTCTCTCTAACGCGTCTACATTTTTTAACACGCAATGCTTCCTCCATGTAGTATATGCTCTAAGGGAAAAGCGGCGCGGGCTAGTGACAAATTAACATTTGTATAAATTTTTAAAATGTATTAACTTATTTTTATGTATATTTTATCAATACTCTTACTTTTTCAACGGATCTACTCAATAATTACATTTAAATCAATTAATTCCATTAAAAAGTGCATAGAAATGAGAATTTGTCACTAGCCCGCGCCGCTTTTCCGCGCAGTTTCTGCTCCATGTAATAGTAGAGAAAAGAAACAGCGCGGCTTGACGCGCGCGGATCCTAGTTACCTAGTTATTTTACCGCGTTCCGCGTACGCGTACCGCGCTGCATGGAATCGCACTCTGACTTTGCCTTTGAGCTGTGTATACTTGTGTTATCTTGTGTCATTGTAGGAAAGCAATGTGTTAAACACACTGAAATATAATAATACTGGAACGAGCGCGACCCTATGAATAAGTGTGATCCGAGAGAGAGCGTCCAAGGTGGTATCTTTAGCCTTCTCTAAGCTATACTACGCATGTGTGGTAAACGATAGTGGGGATCGTACAGTCTCGTTTTATAAAAGACGGTTACGTGTATCCAATAAACGTTACAAAGAAACTTTTGGCCAGATTGTACTAAAAAGAGACAAAGATACCACTTAAGACCCTCTTTGTCATTTCACGACACTAGCGCCCGCGCTCGTTCCAGTATTATTATATTTCAGTGGTTAAACATTGTGTGATTTTGTGTCGCCTGTGTCTCTTGCTGGAAAGCTCCCAGTAATTTCCTAGGACCTACTTTCGTGAAAAAGGTAGTAATATTATTAACTTAGCCTGGATCCTCATGTAGATACTGGCACTTTGACACTGAGCGCTGATTGGATAAAGTGTTGTTTTTACTAGAAACTTTCTAGAAAATTTTTACTAAAACAATACCTTATCCAATCAGCGCTCAGTGTCAAAGCGCCAGTGTCTGCATGAGGAGCCTTACAGTAGAACTGAAAACAATTTCGGAACGAGAAAACAGTATTGTCAGTACTGCCAGCACATTTCGGAACGCACTCACAGTAAGGGCTATCGCACACAAAATGACGTAACCTGCATATGCATAACATAAGACCGCTGAACTAATGAACGTCCAGCACTCGTAAGGGCTATCGCACACGAAATGCACAGTATAGCATAAGTATGGCATAAGGTCGTTGGACCAATGGGAATCTTACGTAAATCAATATGGCAGCTTTATGCTGGACGTTCATTGGTTCAGCGGTCTTATGTTATGCATATGCAGCTTATGTTATTTTAGGTTTGTTCGCGTCGTAATGCCCCAATATACTCCTATTTGCTCCAACACGTTCCATTCTATAATATACGTTACGTAATACTATAGATTGGAGCGNCGTTCCATTCTATAATATACGTTACGTAATACTATAGATTGGAGCGTGTTGGAACAAGTAGGAGCATGTTGGGGCATGCGACGCGAACAAACCTTTTGTGTGCGATAGCCCTAAGAGACCAGCAGACGTAAGCAGTAAAGCCCGTATCAGACTAGATATTGAGATTAAGATTGGATTAGAATTTAACCAATCAGAAGAAAGAAAACTAATCTGAAGTTTAGTGAACTCTGCTTTGATTGGTCAAAATCCAATTCAATCTCAATCCCAATCTCTAGTCTGAGACGGGCTTAAGAGAACTGGCCAATCACAGTTGAGAATTGCATTACGTTCTCAACTGATTGGTCAATTCGCTTATTGCTTACGTCTTACTGTCTTACGTTTTTGTATGTGCCATGGGCTTAAGCGAATTGACCAATCACAGTATAAAACGTAATACAGTTCTCGACTATGATTGGCCTATTCGCTTAGGACCATTCAACAATAAGCCATAAGTCATAAGTAGCGTCTACAATATGCGGAATAAGGTTGGTTTAAGAAGTAAGAGTAAGAAATTGACCAATCACAGTCAACTATTCTTCTTATATTTGACTGTGATTAATTTTTTATTCTTACTTCTTAAATCAATCTTACTCCGCATATTGTAGACGCTGCTATAAATCAGAAGTTAGAAGCAATAAATTGATCAATCATAATCAAGTATTTTTTTCACATTTGTCTGTGATTGATTGCTCAATTTATTGTTTCTGATTTCTGATTTATAACTTATGGCTTATTGTATAAAGCCTCTTACTGCTTACGTCTTACTGTCTTACGTTTTTTGCAAGGTCTACAATGAGCAGTAGCAGTAGTGGATAACGCTGTAAGAGTAAAAAATTGACTAATCACAGTCGAATGTAAGAAGAATAATTGACTGTGATTGGTCAATTTCTTACTCTTACAGCCTCATCCACTACTGCTACTGCTCATTGTAGACCATGCATTTGTATGTGCCATGGGCTTAAAAGGTCTCTAGCGCGTATTTGCGTGCATATCTCGTGCGAATGTAGTTCATGCTTTCACAGATTCTGTGTTCTGCGAGGGTGGTCGTGTGGTGCACGTAGCACGGCCTGGCACGTAATTTCGTGGATTTCTCAACCGTTATCATGTCCTCAGGTACATTCTTGATCAATGTAACGGCGAGAGTCTCGGTGGAGAACGATTTTTCCGGAGACAAAGATGATCCCGGAGTGTCGTCCATGTTGCCGTTCTCGTCCCGCACATTCGCACCTAACCAAACTCTGCGCGACGTGGTTACCATGCTTTCGCTATTGCACAAACTGCTATACGCGCTTCGACACGGGGCATGACAATATATTCCTTTAACGATACGTTCACCGTATGTTTTACAGGCAAAAAGAACAAGAAGAAGAAGGGAGTAACCGTCGACTTGTGGTCATTCCTAGCTGATGGAAATGGGCCGGCTCCCAATATACCGCTGAAATCGTCTAATTGGGCTGATGATGTGGAGGATGATCATGGTAAGTCGGAAAAATTGCCTTTGTCTTAGTTTGAAATCGACAATCGTTGATTATATAAAAAAATATTACAGCTAGAGTTTTGTGCTAATTATTAAATATGTCATTCATATAACCGATTGTGTGATCATTATTCTTGTATGTGTGTGCAAGCAGAATATATAAAAAATTATTTTACTATGTTACGATTGTAATAAAGGGTGAAATATAACAATATTACAGTCCTTTATGATAAAAAATTTATATTAATAAAAATATATATCTTTGGTTTTTTATTCTATCAATTTTTTCATTAATTATTAATTTTCAGAAGGATTTTCATCAAGGAGCAATAAAGATCCGGTTATATTGCCTACTGCTCCAAGGGCTGCTCGAGGACCAGGAATTGATGAGGAGAATATCCCTACAAATCCTCCTTATGTAGCCTACATAAGCAATCTGCCATATGATGTAGATGAAACAGATCTGGCAGATTTTTTTGCAGATATAAAGGTTCGATATTTTTGCTAGTATCTTTATTATCTATCTATTTAATGGACCAGGTCATAATATTTTAAGAATTTTAAAAATTTTAAGATTTATTTTAGAATTGAAGATGTACAACAAACAATAATACATTTTTTAATTTTATTTTGTATGTATGTATATATGTATGTATGTATGTATGTATGTATGTATGTATGTATATATGTATGTATGTATGTATGTATGTATGTATGTATGTATGTATG
>JANQDE010000356.1:36241-47240 GCA_037157785.1 Cephalotes varians | reverse complement strand
TTGGTTTTTTGTACCAATCGAATTCTATTGTTCCTTCATTGTTTATGATTGTCACATCCAGAAAATTTAATCTTTTCCCTCCTGTTTCTAGGGTGAATTGTAATCTATTATGCAATGAGTTGAATGCGTTCAGACACTCATTAATTTTTTGTCTAGGAACTGCCATCGCTATGTCGTCAACATATCTGTTGACGTTGTGCTTCTATTTTAATTTAATTAGAAGGCGAGTTGTATGACGCAGACATCGCAGATTGTAAATCAAAGTTTTCTATGGAAAAATGATAAGTAAAACTTTAAACGCATTTTTCTCGAAACTGCATTTTTCAAATCGGGCGGTAACATAATTCCGAGAAATCTTTATCGATTCATTTGAAATTTTGACTGCAGCTTTAAAATTATATTTTCTACAGAACTACGTACGGATTTCCCGTTTTATTGAAAACTTTTTTTTACAAACGGTTTTCTATGTAATTTTTCATTGAAAAATGAAAACTTTTTTTCCAACAAGCACCATTTTCACAAAAAATTTTTTATTTTTTTTCCGTACGTACTTCACTAGTGAATCATATATAGAATTCAAATTTTTCGTCCCCTGTGTCAAATTGAAAATTGGACAAGATATTTGTCCGCCCGTGTACCACTATTCACAAAGAGATCATTTTGCTGGACTCTAGCACCGCCATTTTGCCACAAAAAAATATGAAAAAATTTTTAATTGCTACTTAAAACATGTATAATAAAAGTCTTAAAATGAATTTTGTATTGAATTTATTGTACGCATAAAAAAAAAATTATCAAAATCATACCTTTTTTCAGCTGCTAGAGTGGCGTTACCCCTTAATAAAAAAATATTTTATTATAGTGTTTTGAAAAGCTCTTGAGGTATGCTACTAGACATGCAATAAAAAATGGGGCGTTTAAAAAGTTTGATTTGACCTACAAATGACCTTGAAAAATGCTTTTAAGGTCACTAACTTCTCCCCCCCCCTCAAAATTATACAACTTTTCTCTCTTGTATTTTTTTGAGAAAATACTTTCTTTTCGAGTTATTAGTGTGGAAAGATTAAACTACCCTGTATATAATGTACAGAATAATGAAATAAATCAATAGGTATAAAGAAAACATAGACCAATATTCATTGTCTATTCTTATTTTAGAATCTCTTAAGTACAGTCTTAAGACATCATAAGTCAATTGCAGAGTCGTATTAACATTTTAAGATATTACTTAAATATAAGAATCAAATTATAAACACCGACTACAATTATTTTTGTTTAAAGAATTATGTAATTTGTAATATGTAACAATATTTTTTCCGAAAAGTAATTGTTTGTTTTCTTAACACTAATTGATTCATCTCATTATTTTATGCATAAAAATATTAAGGTATAATTATAAAAAAACAATTTACGAGATATCTTATATTTCATATCAAAACATGCCAATATAAAGTAAAATAAAATATTTCGTAAATTATTAATTTTTCGATAGCTTTGATATATGCAAAGTAATTAAAGAAATCATACATACAATTTCATTTAAAAAAATATTGATACCATCATATGATCTTGAAAAATTGATTTTTTTCGAAAATTAATTTTATCATTATTTGTGTCTCCTTAAGGAAATGCTGGTGAGACGGCCAAACTCGAATGATTTCGATAATACAGACATTTTTAATTCAAAACTAAAAATGAAAGTGACAAGAATAACGATTGTCGATAATAAAAGGTCGATGATAAGGATAATACGCTTTGTATTACTCTACTATACTGATATCGCATATACACAATTTGTCATATGCAAAAATCTTTTTGATTACACTTCTAAACTTAATTCTAACAATTCACATATATTCATTTATTTCTTTTACATCTGGCTCTGCCTTTATTTCGCGCATATAACCTGCATGACTTTTCCACGACGTAAATGTTACAGTAAATTAATAGTTTTGATCGCCATATTGAGATAAAATAGATAAGGAAATCTGTGATTTCTTTATTTTTAACTGCTTCCAGCACAAAACAGACTAGAGCCAAATACATTAGTGTTTATGATAAATACGATATAAAATTTCGTATTAAAAGGCGTACTCGTTTGCTATTGATCTATTATCAATTATCTTCCTTTCATTAATTTTTGCCCTTGTTCATTCATTCTCTCTGGTAATAAATTCATATATTTATATTCATTCGCCTTGTTTCTCTGAACATATTTCAGTCAACAATTATTATGTGTATTTTAATCGTGAAAAAGGAATTTTAATTCTATGAAACCAATATGAAGTATTAGTTTGACCGTTATATATTTGATTTGTTGATTAAATATGAAGTATTTTGCATGTGACAAAAATAATATTTTTTGTCAATAAAACAGTTGACTCCAGCATCCCATTAAGTTTAAGGTTTAAGATCCGATTGCACCAACATTACTTTAAGCAAGGCTTAAAACTCTCTTTGAAGTCATAAAAGAGAAAAAAAAAATTTTAAGTTAAAAGTTTCACTTAAAATCAAAATAATCTTGATGCAATCAGTCCTAAATCATACAACTTTTATCAAAAACGTTTTCCATTTTTTTTCGAGCTTATATAGCTCATAGATATTTAGCTCATTATTTTTGAAAATTTTCATCCTGTATATTATAATTAATTTTCCATATAATTTTAATTTCTCACAAAAATCAAATAAGTCTAAAAAGTTAAATTTTCAGGAAATAAAAAACTTCTCATCTTCAAACTATTCATTGTACAAATATGTGTGGTAATTTTTCTCTGGATATATAATAAATATAAAAACAAAATTTTAGACTCCGATTAATGTTGAAAAACCATTAAGAAAAAATAAAAAAAAATTCTGAACTTGTTTAGTTCTTGTGAAAAAATTTTATATTTACTACTTATCCCATATTTTATATTACAGACTATATTAAATTCCACATACTATTTTGCTAAATTTTGGTTCTTGCTAGAAACAAAAAAGATTTGTTATATTCTTGAAAAGGCAATGAACTAGTTTCATTCTTGTAAAGTAGCAAATGTTAAACTCTTTTATTTTCCGTTTTTTGTTTAATTTTTACCGAAATAAAACCATGTGACGCTATTGATAGGGAATAAATTGCTATAAAACAGATTAACTCTCTGTTACCCGATATATTTTCACTAATGTTGTTACTCGATCAGGATTTCCCAGGTCCTCCTCTCTTTTCTGGCTTACATTTTGGAGACAATGCATCAATTTGAAAGTTCTTTTTTAGTTACAAATTTTTTTACTTTTTCTTCTATTGGAATGACAAGAGTTTGAAAAATAGATAGGATCTCTGTGAGACTCTGGGGTCGGGTAACAGAGGGTTAAAAAAATAGATTTGTTTCTTGTGGAAAAATCTTTCAATTACATAGAAAGATTTATAATATTTATAATAATTTTATAATAATTTCATAATATTATAATTTATAATATATTTATAATTTATAATATTATAATTTTTTATAGTTTTATAAAATTTAAAAAAGTAAAACAAAATTACTCACATGCCTCATTGCAACTTCCCCTATCTTTGGCGAATGCTTTCTTATATTTTCTAGAAAATCTCTTAAATCAGACATAGATGCATCCTTTATATTCTCACGCAATCTAAAGCAAAGAAGAAAATTCTACAATTTTTGCAACATCACATATAACAGTAAAATACTTAAAAAAGGTTCTTAAACTCACTGTGGAATTTGTTGCGTGATTTGAGAAGAAAATCTATAATTCGTAACTTTTGGCAAATTATGATGCTCCAATTGCTCCAGTGTTTTCAAGGCGGGATAGTAACGTTTGTCTTTTAACTGCTTCTGCAACTTTGCATACGCAGCTAAGACAGGAAGGCACATAGTGAGACTGTCTACAGCAGCAGCCATGTTGCTTTCGACTTTGCGAGCTTTTACAAGTTCCTCACCCTTCTCAATCACTTTGGTGGATGTGGCAGTAATGCATTTGTCAAGTTCCAATATTTCTGCCTATGTAATAACAAAGTTCACTTAATTAAAGAGTATTAAGTAATTAAGTAAAACATATTAAGTAACATGGTTGTATTTTAAATTGTATAAATATTATTGTTAATATTATTGCTAATTATTTTTACAGAATTAAGAACTAACATTCAATTGTTGTGCCTGTGAGCGAACTTGCAAGAGCTCCCGAATAGAATCGATAAATCCTTGATAGTGATGATTGCACATTCTTTCAATATCCTTGTCATGAGCCCTAATACGATCATCAAGCTTCTCCATAAATTTTTGATGCTCATGGCCGTCATAAATGGCTCTGCAACATAAATCAAATGTAACAGATTCCATTATCGCTTGATCAGGATTTTTCAATTATGCGATCCATCATTTGCACCCTGACAATACCTAAAAACAAGGCCTATGCTATTAGTGTCGGTTGATTCTATCTCATAAAGTAGATACTCATGCTTTGGCACCATTGACGACAAAACAGTTTGTGACAAATTAATTGACATTTCCA
This sequence comes from Cephalotes varians, assembly GCA_037157785.1. Classification (NCBI taxonomy): domain Eukaryota; kingdom Metazoa; phylum Arthropoda; class Insecta; order Hymenoptera; family Formicidae; genus Cephalotes; species Cephalotes varians. The sequence goes on along the minus strand of JANQDE010000356.1, from coordinate 42,731 downwards.
ATAATGTTACGATCATAAATTTGCTTGAGAAATTTGCTCGAAGATATATCTAATTATATACGATGTGCGCATCTACAAAGCCACCCCCTCGAGTGCGCATATGCGAACTCGTTGCATCTGCGTAAAAGGGCTGGATTTTGATAGGATGGGCGCGTACTTTAACCTCGGACCATCCTCGAGCCATTAATTCGTTTCGCTTACCGGAACGTTGGACCCAGATAATCGTCGATGGCCTCGATCTCCTGGATTAAAATGTCATATCGCTGCATCGTCGCCAAATTCCAAGATCACGAGAATTGTCAAGCGACAAATTTAACCAAATTCATTCAGCAGACTCGTCTGACAGCCTGATCACAAATATCTATAAGACTATAAGTTGTGGCTTTCCTATTTAAGGCCATGGCACACAAAAAAAAACTTAAGCAGTAAAACTTAGGGTGCTTTCCTTTTAGGCTGCGTCGGGTAGACGCTATTAGCGCTGAAAATCTATAGTGCACGTAACGTGTACTATAGATTTTCAGCGCTAATAGCGTCTGTCCGAACGCAGTCAATGTAATGTGTATATTCGTATATTTTTTCAATTAGAAGGTGTTGACAACGTCAAAAATATTAATATTAAAAATAAAAACATTAATTAAATATTTTTAGAATATAAAAATATTTTAAAAAGTTTATATATACATTTCTCCTATCTGAATTTATGAGGTTATCGAAGTTTGAATTGGAGCGGGAGTTGCCACAAACGACGGACCAATCAAAAGTTGTCACTCTCGTGTCAAAGGTTTGTTCGCGTCGCATGCCCCAACATGCTCCTACTTGTTCCAACACGCTCCAATCTATAGTATTACGTAACGTATATTATAGAATGGAACGTGTTGGAGCAAATAGGAGTATATTGGGGCATTACGACGCGAACAAACCTCAAGACTCTGGTACAGGAGACTCGTGACACAAGGCTTGTTCGCGTTGCTTGAAATCCCTAAAAATTGTTGCACTTAGGGCCAATTTCACCAAAGTCGGTTAAGCTAACCGACGGTTAAAGTGTCAACCGTGATTGGTTCATTCTGGTCAAAGACAAATGCGATTGGATAATTCCATTGGAATTAACCGTCGGTTAGTCTAACCGACGTTGGTGAAATTGGCCCTTAAAATAAGATAAATATATATTTAGGCATTGGAGAAAGAGAGAACGAGAATGCTGAGTGCAAAAAGTACAATCAACGCGAACAAACCTACAGTCAACACAAATGTCATTCTATCCTTCTTGGCATTCAATGGAGTAACAAAAATAGAACGATGTTTGTGTCGACTTGTGTCATTAAATGGAAAGCAATTCAGCTCTTAAGCAATAAGCGAATCAGCCAATCACAGTCAAGAATTTAAAACGAAATGTAAGCGATAGCAAATCAAAACTGTTGATTTCCTTACTGCTTACGTCTTACTGGATGAATTCATTTATGCAGTTACTGCTGCAGAAGGTATCATTTTATCTTTGTTTACGTCCAATAAACAATGAAGATAAAATGATACTCTCTGCAGCAGTGACTTCATAAACGAATTCACTCACTGCTTAAGTTTTTTTGTGTGCCAGGGCCTTTATCGTTCTTCTTTTTTTAGTAACGGCTGATTTGGCCTGTTGTAGTACTTATTGAATGAACAGATAATGGGTGCTTTCTATTTAGGGCCAATTTCACCAACGTCGGTTAAACTTACCTACGGTTAATTCCAATGGAAATTATCCAATCGCATTTGTCTTTGACCAGAATGAACCAATCACGGTTGACACTTTAACCGTCGGTTAGCTTAACCGACGTTGGTGAAATTGGCCCTTAGTGACACAAGTCGACACAAACATCGTTCTATCTTTCTTGGCATTCAATAAGTAACAAAGACAGAACGATACTTGTGTCGACTTGTGTTACCAAATGGAAAGCACCCAATGGGTGCATCCAGAAGCGCAACTCCTCAATGGCTGCGTTCAGAGAAAGCAACTTAGTAAGCGCTTTGCGCTGATTGGATTATACTTTTAGATCTAAATTGAGATAGGACTATTCTTATAGGTCTAAAAGTATAATCCAATCAGTGCAAAGCGCTTACTAAGCTGCTTTCTCTGCTGAACGCAGCCAATGGGTGCATTCAGCGGATTCAACAGTTGAGTGAGCGTTTAGTGATTATTGCCTGTGATTGAAATAAACTTTTAGATCCACGATGAATTTAGAAGAATACACCAATAGTAGCAAACGCTCATTCAACTGTTGAATCCGCTGAATGCACCCATTTTATCTTTGTTTACGTCCAATGAACAATGAAGATAAAATGATATTTTCTGTAGCAGTGACTGCATAAACGAATTCACCCAAAATGATACCCTCTGCAGCAGTGACTGTATAAACGAATTCACCCATATGCTCGCATTTTATAATATACGTTACATATACTATAGATAAATGCGCGCATATGCGTGAAACCGAACGCAGTTAAGAGTTCACTGAGCTCTTGTATCTGATTAGCGTATTCCATTAGATCTAAAAATATAGGCCAATCAAATACAAAAGCTCACTGAGCTCTCAGTGAACGGTTGCGCTTCTGGATGTACCCAATGGCTGCGTTCAGCAGAAAAAGCAGCTTAATAAGCAATTAGTGCTAATTGGATTATACTTTTAGATCTAAATTGAGATAGGACTATTCTTCTGGATCTAAAAATATAATCCAATCAGCGCAAAGCGCTTACTAAGCTGCTTTCTCTGCTGAACGTAGCCATTGGCTGCGTTCATTTTTTTTTTTCAGATTTGCTTCGCTTCTAAGCCAAGATATTGTTATATGATTGTACAAACTTATGTACAGTCAAGGTCGTGTAGAGACAATACGTCTATAGATTGCCTCTCTAGTTCTCTTTCATTTAAAAATAATTGTCTATTATTACTATTACTGCGAACTGAGCATCTCCAAATTTCTGTTGAGAGGTAAGATAATTTTCCTTTAAATTATTTTGTTTGGATGCATTACCAAGCTGTTTTAATATACACTGCCAAAAATTTATATTTTGCATATGTTTCAGATTTTCAATACGTGATCCTAGTCTTTTCTCATTTTTGGTCCTCGACTTATTGGTCTGCCTCATTTCAAGAGTTACATTTTTCTAGTGTTACTGCATTACTATCCCAAAACTTTTTGTGCGATAAAACGACAGTTATTTCAATCAGGTAATTTATATGTATATATATATATATGTATAATTATTAGACATTCTTTTAATATAATATAAATCTAACGTTATAAGAGATTACATACAATTTGATAGTCTACAACATAAGAGCATAAACTACAATGATGAATCTTTTTCTAATGTTATTAAAATAACATTCTACATAGTTCGTTAATATAACACTTTTCACTAAACTTTTTTCAGATTTCATTTCCTAGCCAAGATATTGTTACGTCATTGTACAAACCTACTGCACAGTCAAGAAGGTACAGAAAGGATATCTTCGTCTGATTATGTCTTTCAAGTTTTCATTCAGTTTAAAATAACTGTAGCACATCTCCAATTTTCTATCAAAAGGTAAGATCCATTTAAGTCACTTTTTATGAACAGTAAATGATGTTTTTTACATTACTTTTTTTTCAGTTTTGCCTCTTTTGAAGCTAGGACATTGTTATGAGTCTACAGTCAGGAATTCAATGACTACACGTTGCTTGTGGATTATTGTGAACTTACGTTGCTTGATTATTTTGGTGACTCTCAAGTTCTCCTTTATTTCAAAATAATTATTTATTGTGTACTGAGCATCTTCGATTCTCTGTTGAGAGGTAAGACAATTGAAATTGATTTGCTTAGATGCATTACCCATGTTCTGATATTCAACTGCCAGCACAGGCAGTTTTCAGGACGAAAATTTACAGTTTATGTTACGTATATTTCAGATTTTCAATAAAAGGTGACGCTAGTTTTTTCTTATTTCTGCTCATCAACCTATTGCTTTGCCTCATTTCAAAGATTAGTTCAGGGCTACTATTGTACTATTGTGTTGTATTATTGTTCCAAACTGGATCTTTTTTTGTGACATAAAAGGATTTCTTTAATTAGGTATTTTTTTATAAGTTAAATTTATTTCGAAATACGTGTATAATTATTCAGTTAGATTAAAACATAAAAACTAATTTTATGAAAGTTTATGTAAAGTTTAGTATTTTAAAACACAAGAGCAATAAACTATAATGATGAATCTCTTTGTGACGTTAACTAAACTTTTTTCAAATTTTCATTTCCAAGCCAAGATATTGTTACATAATTGTACAAACTTATGTACAGTCAGGATCGTGCAGTGAGGATATCTACCTATGTAGATTGCCTTACAAGTTTTCCTTCATTTGAAAATAATTGTTTGCGCACTGAGTATCTCCAATTTTCTGTTGAGAGGTAAGATAATTTAACTTTAAATTATTTTGCTTAGGTGCATTAGCCATATTCTAATATACAATGCCAGTACCCAAAATTTATATTTTGTTACGTATATTTCAGATTTTCAATAGAACGTGATCCTAGCCTTTTCTTATTATTGGTCATCTACCTATTGCTCTGCCTTATTTCAAGAATTTCATTTTTCGAGTATTACCGCTGTTCCAAAATTGGATCTTTTTGTSGCATGAAACGATAGTTATTTTAATCAGGTAATTTTCACATAATTATTATTTTATATAATTTTTAGATACACTTTCAGTAAAACATAAATCTAAAATTATAAAAGATATAAGATTTGATATTACAACATAAGAGCAATTATAAATTACAATGATGAATCTCTTTGTAACATTATTAAAATAATATTTTACATAGTTTGTTAATATAACACTTTTCACTAAACTTTTTTCAGATTTTCAAGCCAAGATATTGTTACGTCATTGTACAAACCTACTGTACAGTTAAGAAGATACACAGAGGATATCTTCGTCTGTACATTATTGTGCCTCTCAAGTTCTCCTTTATTTTAAAATAACTNATTTGATATTACAACATAAGAGCAATTATAAATTACAATGATGAATCTCTTTGTAACATTATTAAAATAATATTTTACATAGTTTGTTAATATAACACTTTTCACTAAACTTTTTTCAGATTTTCAASCCAAGATATTGTTACGTCATTGTACAAACCTACTGTACAGTTAAGAAGATACACAGAGGATATCTTCGTCTGTACATTATTGTGCCTCTCAAGTTCTCCTTTATTTTAAAATAACTTTTTATAGCACTGAGCATCTCCAATTTTCTGTGGAAAGGTAACACTTATTTGAGTCACTTCTTGTGAACAGTAAATGATTTTTACAAAATCTTTTTTTTTCAGTTTTGCTTCTTCCGAAGTCAGGATATTATTATGAACCTACAGTTAGGAATTCAATGAATACACATTGTAAACTTTTGTTTCTTGATTATTGGTTATTCTCAAGTTCTTCTTCATTTCATATTTTCTATTGAGAGGTAAGACAATTTTACTTTAAATCATTTTGCTTAGGTGCATTAGCCATGTTTTAATATACACTGTCAGTATTCCAAATTTATATTTTGTTACATATATTTCAGATTTTCAATACGTGATCCTAGTCTTTTCTCATTTTTGGTCATCGACTTATTTGGTTTGCCTCATTTCAAGGGTTACTTTTCTAGTGTTATTGCACTACTATTCCAAATTCGGCTCTTTTTGTGTCATAAAAGGACAATTATTTTAATGAAGTAATTTTTACATAATTATTTAAATAAAGACTCTTAATACAACATAAATCTAACATTATAAGTGATTACATACAATTTGATATTCTACGACATAAAACCAATATAAACTACAATGATGAATCTCTTTGTAACGTTATTAAAATAATATTTTACATAGTTTGTTTATATAACACTTTTCAATATACTTTTTTCAAATTTGCTTCGTTCTTAAAATAATATTTTTTATTTATAATTTATTAATATATTATTTTTCACTGTTTTCAGGTTTGCTTCGTTTCCAAGCCAAAATATTGTTACATGATTTTAAAAAGTACTATACGGTCAGACACGTGCATTGAGGATATCTACGTCTGTAGATTATTGTGTCTCTCAAGTTTTCATTAAGTTTATAATAATTGTTCAAAACACTAAACATCTCCAATTTAAAATTATTTTCTATGGAACTTTACTTTTAATTCTGCAAAAGTTGTATTCCTCTACGTTATATTAACTGTGTTTCAAAATTCATTAGCAGTGCTGAAAATCTAATGCATATAACGTAAATTATAGATTTTCAACGCTGACAATGAATTATTATAATAAATATATTATTTTAATAAATTTCATAATTATAAAACATTTTATTTTATACCCAGTAAACGAAAATGGATTGAAAATTTGTAATCCATTTTAATTTATTTGAACACAAACTGAATTGAAAAAATAGTAATTACATTATTTCAATACTAAGTCCTGGAATAAAATAGATTGCGTGGCC
>JANQDE010000356.1:8300-30871 GCA_037157785.1 Cephalotes varians | reverse complement strand
TGCGTGCGTGCGTGCGTGCGTGCGTGCGTGCGTGCGTGCGTGCGTGCGTGCGTGCGTGCGTGCTGTGTATATTCGTATGTGAGCGCCTATTATTGACTTCTTAAGAAAAACAATTATTCAAAAAAGAAAAAGTCTTATAAAGTCAATTTTATTTGATCACACAATATTTGATATTTAACTTTTAAACATAATAATAGTTATACAATAGTTTCAATAAGAACTTGATCGTTTGAATGATTGGGGACGCAGCAAATTAAGGGTGCTTTCCAACTACGTACACAGGCGATACTGTGTAACACAGTGTCCACTAGTGTAAATGAGATACACTGGGCGTTTTCCAACAAGTTACACAGATGACACAGTGAATCATTTCATCCTTGTTGTTTACCAATGATAAATAAGGATGAAATGATTCACGGTGTTACACTGTGTCCTTGTTGGAAAATGTCCACTGATATACTCTTTTTCACACTAGTGGACACTGTGTTACACAGTGTCGCCTGTGTACGTAGTTGGAAAGCATCCTAATGAAACAGTGAACGATTGAAAGAACTTACGTTTAACGTCGATTCTGAAAGAATTTTGAGTTGCTCGTTTTATATGTGAGTGGTTCGTGGCTTCGGTTCAGCCAATGACATCACTCACAGCTGTAGGTTGACGTAGTGGTGAAGCTCAAGAATTGGCGTCTGAATCTTAATAAATTACTGTCTGACACTGTCTGAATCTTTTGTGCGAGCTGAATCTTTAATAATGAATTACTGACTGGGTGCATTCAGCGGATTCAACAGTTGAGTGAGCGCTTAGTGATTATTGCCTGTGATTGGAATAAACTTTTAGATCCACGATGAATCTAGAAGAATATACCAATAGCAGCGAACGCTCACTCAACTGTTGAATCCGCTGAATGCACCCACTGACACTGGCTGCGTTCCGTTTTTTGCATGATGCGCTTAGAAGCATAGAAGTTCGTTCCATTTCTCTTCATGCGCACCCACTGCATTCATGGTTCAATTTAAATTAACTAGATTGCTCCGCCTCTTCCGGTGCATGAAATCGCATGAAGTGTCTCACCTCGCGAACTGAGGCAGTTCATGCAACTTATGCATTTTGCTAAAGTATTGGCGCGAAATTGAATCATTTAAGTACTAAAAATCTATGTCGTGTGATGTGATCCAGCGCGTGTGGATGTGAGCGCTTCGTGACGCCTCTGGCTGGCTATTGCATCATTTCAATATTTCAATGGCGAATAAAATTACCGTTCCAGTTCTTTTCGGTGAAAAAGAAGAATTGTATACAATGTCAGCTGTATACAGTGTCAGCTACAGAATATGGACGAATAATGAATAATGGTACATTAATTATTAAAGATTCTCTTAACCTATGAAAAAATATTGAAAATATTATTAATCTCAATTAATTATCAATGTTTATTTTATGTTACATGAATTGCATGAGATCTGTTCCGTTATTAGAAGTGTAATCAAGAAACGGAATGGGTTCTGCACTCCATGCCCTGTGTCAGATACTCATGCACATTATGCAAGAAACGGAACGCAGCCACTGTCTGGGAGGCACGTTGCGATTGATCACAGCCACTCACAGTAGCCTAGAGGCTTTTCACTGTTCAAGCGCTGTGAGTGGCTGGTGGGCAATTGCAAACGGATGCCTCCCACACTGTTTGAATCTTTAATGATAATAAACGACCGACACTGTCTGAATCTTTTTTTGATAATGAAGTACTGATCGACACTGTCTGAATCTTTTTTTGATAATGAAGTACTGATCGACACTGTCTGAATCTTTTTTTGATAATGAAGTGAGCGCTCAAGCTTCGCCCATCCTTATATATAGTGGCGGAAATAAAGAGTGGTTGCGTTTCGGTCGCATGACAAGAATTCTCGGGAATCGGTCCGTGAGAAGATAAACAGTTCGATGTAAATTAATATGCTCTATTTAGACAAACACGTTTGAATTAATATCTGCGGTGGTCCATTATTTTGCAGCTAGTATCAAAGAGCGACGTCGCATCGGCTATCGGTTTCGCCTGTCTTGCGTCAAGCAGATACGACATCGATCCTATTGTAAACGGTTTTTCGGATTATGGAGTGACTAGTATGGTAATCGAATATTACAAGAAGAGCTTGATTATTTCGGTGAGTATACGTTTGCATGGAATATGATAATTGACCTTTTCTCTTATAATATTATTTGTTTAACTTATTGAGTGATCGAAGAATGCATAGGCAAGTTCTTATAATAACTTGTTAATTGTGACATTATTATGATACGTCAATTGTAATAATTTGTTAATGATGAATCGATAATTAATAATTAATAACAAATTGAATAATATTTGTAGTTATCGCGGTACGTAGTAATTCATAAATAGTTATTGAGTTTAGCGTTGCTTGTGCATTCTTTTGTTACTCACTCTTGCCCTTAACCTTAACGCTTTTCTTTTCTAACCATATAAGATTATCTCTTTATATTTCTGCAATTTATACGAATAAATGTGTATGAATTTACTAAAACTAACTATCGAGTAAAATAAATACAATTATAAAAGGAATATATGATTTTTAAATAAATTTTAATATTGATCTTTAATTATAAAATTAACGTAAATAATAAAAGCTACTAATTAATTGGATAATGAATAGATAAGTATAATTGATAAAAAAAGAAAAAATTTCTCGACGTTTAAACGTCACACAGCTTAGTAAGCGCTTTGTTTTGATTGGATTATATTGGATTATATCTAGAGGAATAGTCCTATCTCAATTTAGATCTAAAAATATAATCCAATCAGCGCAAAGTCGACTGGGATGGACGTGTTTCGCCTCGACTCTAGGATTACATCATATCTCTAATTTGAGGGGGTCTATCCCTGTGCATTGACTTCCTGGCCTATTTGATCCCGTGAACCGTGTGGGGGATTACGCGCCATAAAAAAGAAGACTTTTACGAATTTTAAAGTTAGAACGTGTAACGGTCTAACTTTCGTTCGGCTTGCGAAAGTTCGGAATCGGATCAAGCTCGCTAGGATAAAATAAAGAAACGTGGATTATATGTTTAATAAAAGACAGAAACGTTTATTGTGTAGTTGTATGTAGAATCATAAACATATTTAAACTTGGTGAGTAAAAGGTTGGTGTGCTTCCTTATAAAGTTCGCGGGACGGACAGAACGGTTTACCGTAGTTTACGAGAACGTTAGTATTACGCGATGACCGTGTGAACGGGCGAAGCGGAAGGTTTCTTATATATTTTAGTGCGGTGTACAGAACGATTAAGCGTGCGAAGCGAAAGGTTTCTTACATGCTTTAGTGCGATATACGGAACGGTTAAGCGTGCGAAAGGTTTATTATTTTATGATGCAATTTATTTACATATTCTATTTACAGATCGCATATACGGCAAAGTGCGGTTTACGCGTGTAACAGTGGTGTCGTGCGGTTGACGTAGAATGCAAAGCGCAAGCGCGAGGCTCAATCTTAGGCCGCGGGACGACGAAGTCCTTCGGGATTCGTCGAGGTCGGTGGCGGGCCGTGTCAGGCGTATGGATTGGCCGGCGCGATTATTCGGGTGTGTGTCGAGGTGCGCAGTTTTCAAAGCGCGGACTTGCTTTCTGCGGTGAGTGCGGAGACAGAGTCGAGAACGCCCGAGCTCTTGACAGGAGCGGAGGCCGAGAACACTCGAGCCTTCCGAAGACGGATTCAAAGATAGAGCCGAGAACGCCCGAGCTCTTGACAGGAACGGAGGCCGAGAACACCCGAGCCTTCCGGAGACGGATTCGAAGGCCGAGAACACCCGTGCGTTCTAAATTCGGAAAGAAAGAGCCGAGAACACTCATGCTCTTTCACATTCGGAAAAGAAGATCGTCAGGATAGCTGTAGCCAAGAACACCCGTGCTACTTGGCTGCTGGGACGGATCTGGTCCTGATTGATTTTTTTTTTTTTGGTTGGATCCTGTATAACCGTGTGTGCAGTATCCTGCCTTACCTGCATTAAACATGAGATTGTTTAATATTACGTTTATAAATTTTATGTATTAGCTAACGATTAGTGCCAGACTGTAGAAGTAGGGAAAAAACTTGCAAAAAACCCTAAAGTATTAAGTACAATAAATTTTTATAAATAACGAGATTACAGTATGATTATCCACATATAGACGAATCAGACTACTAGAGATTATTCATTAGTCAGTTAGTTAAATAATTACTTGAGTCAAATTAACACAAATAAAATAAATTAAATAATTTAAATAAATTAACGTACATGACGGTAACAATTCAGGGAAAAATCTCAGCCATTAATATAAAATTGTAAATAATAAAATAATAATAATAAATAAATAAATAGATATATAGATAAATAAATAAATGAATAAATAATAAATAAATAAATGAGTTAATTACAAATTTTACATGTTTAAGGAGTTGTGTTAGAGGCTTCCCTAAGTATTAGTGTCATGGCAAGTATAATTGTAGTTTCTAGTTTTCTTTAATTCAACTATATATATTTATAGGTTATAAAAAGTGTTTGGGTAATTGGCAGCGTATTTGGAATGGTAGATCGTGTATTTTGTAATTTCCCGTGTCTCGTATGAGAGGGTTATCATGATCATGATTATATGTAGTCGAAATCATTCGCGATATAACTTCATCAATTGACTCAATCCCGGCCGATCTATGCAATTCCACGCGAGTATCACGTGAAGCATTAAGAATTATGCGCAGGAATTTGTTTTGGGTTCTTTGGAGCCTATCCAAATATGTATGCGGGGCTGCAGCCCACACAGACGCGGCATACAGGGTGATTCAGAATAACCTTATGTCTTTGAAGGGACCTATTCCTGAGGATATTCTGAAACGATTTTCCCTTTAGCAAAAATTTGTTCCGACGCTTAGTTTTTAAATTATAAAGAAGAATAGTGGGATTTTGTATTTGAGCTGATCAGAGCTGAGCGTCTCACATAATCGCCCATCGGACAGTGAGTTGCGCCACCCCTGCCTATCTCCTATACGCGCCTCGTGATTCGATAACTATTCTTCTTTATAAGTTAAAAACTAAGCGTCGGACTAATTTTTGCAAAGGAAAAGTCGTTTCAGAATATCCTCAGGAATACGTCCTTTCAAAGACATAAGGTTATTCTGAATCACCTGTATAGTAAAGCTGGCCGAGCACACATCTTGTATAATAGGAGTTTAAATTTAGTGAGCAAGGTACTTTTTCTATTGATAAGTGGATAGAGTACCCTAAATGTTGCGTTTGTTTTATTCTGTCCATTATAACCGGGCCCCACCGCCAGAGTCTAGGATTACTCCAAGATATTTAACACATCTTGATCACGGTACGTTATAATCAAATATACGTATCGGCGGTGGCGTCCTATATCTCTTGCGGGTAAAGACGAGCAATAGCGAAGTGTCACCAGCTTAGTGTCTTATTTAACGTTCATCGAACGAATGGCCCATTCGTCCGATGAACGTTAAATAAGACACTAAGCTGGTGACACTTCGCTATTTCTAACATCAATTATCAGTTCTACGTAGATTCTAATATGTTGCCAGTTCCTGTCTTGGTTCCAATGTAATTTAAGAACGCACTTTCTGTGACTCCTCATCTCTGACCACTACGTTACAATGACTTACCTGTTCTCACTTACAAATGAAGAATTGTTATACATCCTTTTTATACCGTTTGACTACTCAACGACTGAGGAACTCACCGCACTAATAATAACCATTGTTTTYGACGGATGTTTTAGGCAATAATTAGAAATTATGTACGTTAAAAAAATTTTTATCTTATATATTTCTCAGCGAACTGTCATAGGGTTTTAACWATAATTTATGTTTTTAATTGTACTGATGAAAGCCCGGTGAGGCAGAAACGTTTACTTAATTAAATTTTGAAATAAATATATTGTTTTATCATATTATGTTTTTATGCTCGTACTAATGGCCTTAACCTTTATTATTATTACTTTGATGTAAACGAGCTGATAATTTGGTTTTTACTTTTATTTTTATTTGTATGTTCTAATTTTTTACTTAATTATTATAATAAATTTCCTGTCCATCAAATAGCTGCGCATAATCTTTATATTAGGGGGACCGGAAAGTAATGTCGTTTTCTTATATTAAATTCAAACAAATAAATTTTTAACAAGTTCTTATTTTTAATCAATGATGTAATCATCCTCGTTATCATCAACTTTTTGCCATCTCGTATGCAAATTTTTAATGCCAGATCGATAAAAATCGATTGATTTTTGAGCAAAATATCTGGAGATGGCATTTTGGATATCATTCAAATTTTCAAATTTTTTGTCTCTTAGAAAGTTGGTGGCATTTACGAACGTCTAATACACTTGGATAAACATCGCAAATGTTTTTGGTAGCAACTATTGCGTTACTACTTTTGTGAAACTCAAAAAGCATACAATGTCGGATATGTACCTCTTCTAATATTTGGCTGGCCATTTCACCTCAAATTGCAAAAAAAAATTTAAGATTTAATTATTTATAAGTAAACAAGTCATTCTAACCTTAAAATGTCTTTGGCACGATTTTGAAGTACACAATGAGCTGACAAATGACAATCAAATTGATATGAATAGAAACAACACTACTTTCCGGTCCCCCTAATAATATAATCGGGAATTTTAATAAGATGTAATTTATATAATAATCCTCGATGCCATACAGAATCGAATGCCTTTTGGAGATCGAGCAGGATCATTGCAGAAGGGTGGGCTCCGATAGCCCACGTCGCCGATTGGCTAATTTAAAATAAAATTTTCTGATTGGTGGTCCAGTGGAAAAACTCTAAGCACCGGGCGATGTCTGTGGACGTGTGCTATCGGGACGTGTGCTAACGGGACCCTCCCTCGCAGAATTTCGTTTTTTGTTCATTTCGAGAGCAAAAATTTCAGTTAGTCGAAGTAACTGCGCTACAGAGTGCCTAGGTCTGAATCCAAACTGTTCGTTTATTATTATGTTTTCAGTATCCAAGGACTTCATGATCTGCACATTTATAATCTTCTCATAAATCTTATTAATCGCGCTAAGAAGGCTGATCGGTCTATAATTAGCGGGAAACGTTTGCGATTTTCCCGGTTTTGGAAACGCCAGTACCAATGCTGTTTTCCATATTCTGGGAAAGTAACCAAGCTGCATAGATTCCCTAATGATATAATAGATTTGAAGCACAATTTTAAAAAAGCAGTTTTTTAACATGCTAAATGTAATCTTATCTTGGCCAGCGGCTTTGTTATTAGGCATTTGTTTAATAACATTCAATACTAAGAACGGGGTAAGGTAATTAGTATTTACGGGTAGTATCATTTCGTCAAGTTGTGTGATATAATCATTTACCACCGGGCTAAGGGGTGAAGTTAATTTTGCTGCATGTTGATAAACAGAATAAAAATTTTTAGCAATTGCTTCAGCTTTTTGCATTGGGTCGTAAATTATGATTTGATCGGGTAAAATTAATGGAGGCGGTGGAATTTTTTTTCGTTGTAGAGATTTTAGGTTATTCCAAAGGGATCTTTAGTATTTAATATTTTTAGTTTATTATGCCAATATTTGTTTCTACTGTTCAACATTGCAGCTTTAATATGATTATTGAGTATGTTTCTGAACAATCTATATATTATTTAGTTAAGCCATTACGTTGGTATTTACGTCTGTAATAATTTCGAAGTTTAATTATGTATGTATATAGTTTATTAATTTCCCGGCAGACTGGGTTTCTAAAGCGTTTTTTCAAGAAATGTTCCCAAAACTTTTACAAATATCTCACAACCAATCCGCTATAAACAACTCCTAACACTACGACTTACCACTAACTTATCCTACCCCGTCGAGACAGATTGTGTATCCTCGCCCTCTCACCATCTCCCTCCACACACACACACACCTCYTCCCTTCGGGCTTCCGCTTCCTCTCGCCTTCAATTTTCATCTCTCTCCCCCTCGCGTTCCACCCACTGCTCACCTTCTCACTCATTCTCTCGACCATTCTCTCTCCCCCTCTCACGCCATTCACTCCCCCTCCCCTCCCCTCCTGCGTTCGCCTCCCTCCATCTCACTTCTTTCCCTTTCCAATTCCTTCATCCATTCTTCTCCTTCCCCACTCTCTCCCAATATCCATTCCACCGCCTCTTGCTAGCTTCCTTTTCCATCCCTCCAGCTTCTGCATCTCTCCCAGATATGCTCCCATGATTCTACCCCTCCCCCACACAACCTACACAATTTCCCCTCCTCTTCCTCCCAGTACTTTCTTTCCCCTACCTCATTTCTCAACCTGAATCTCACCACTCTTGACCACTTCTTCTCCCATCCTTTCTTCAGATATTCTGGCACTCCCTTTCCTTTGACCATTCTGTACCAATTATTGTACTTCGAATCATTTATCCTCTCCCATCTTTCCTCCTTTTGCTTGATCCTTTCTCTTTTTTCCCACTCTCCACTCCACCTTTTTCCTCTTTCCATCTCTTCCATATATTTTTCTTCCTCCATTCCTATCCCTTTCTTTTCAAAGAACTCCCTTCTTTCCTTTTTCCAATTCGAAATTCGTCTCCCTTTTTTTGCTCTTTCTTTCATCTCCTCCCAGCAATTCCTCGCCTTTCACTTTCTTTTCCCTCCTTCAATCTCCTCTCATACTCCCACGCTCTTTTCCCTGCTCTTAGGCATAATTTCTCTCTTTGTAATTCTTCTCTCACCAAGTACCATGGTGCCCTTCCTTCTACTCCCATTAGCCATCTCAAATATCTTTCTTTCAATTTCTCCAGCCCTTCCCTCTCTTTCCATCCCCATACCTCCACTCCATATCCCATCACTGTCCATACCAATCTATTAAATAACCATAACCTCTGTCTCCAATCCTTTCCAAATCTTCTCTTTCCAATACCCCAGACCTGCCCTATTACTGCGGCGGCTTTCCTCCCTCTATCCTTCACTTGTGCCTCTTGTGTTCCATTCTTCCTTAGTACATATCCCTGTTACGTCCTGAGGACTCCACGATTTCCTCCTTTCAAGGACGGCTAATAAAATAATCTATTAAAATAAGAAACTCGTGCGTCAGCGGTTACTTATCGGCACGCGGGCAATAAGCCCGATAGAGTTTTCCTTTTTATGATTGTTTATCTCGAGTAAAGTTTCCCTTTTATTTTCTATATGTCGGTTACCTCATATGCATATGCCAAACGGAACCTTCCAGACGAAACCTAAATAAACAAACTAAATAAGAGCACGATTTCGTCGGTCTCTTTCGTCGTACGATCCACGTAAATAAAAATCGGCGCCAGGAAGTGCCGGAGACTTTGAATACTCAAAGAAAATAACGATAAATATTACATAAACGTGAGATAAAAACACTCTACAAGTGAAATCGAACCGTTAGTGTGAGTCAGCGGTTATCGCGAAATCGTGTGAACATATGTAAGGGAGGACGAATGCATAAAACTTTATTGAAGTGCCCGATAATTTCCAGACCCAAGAGACAACAGAAACATGCTCTATTTACTTTACGTGTGCATTTGTGTTTCCTGCAACCCGTAATAAAAGAGAAGTCGCCGACAAACAAAAATAAATAACGCAAATAATATTCTTTGGAAGGTACCGTGAGACTCATCTTGCCCTCTCTTCAGGAAACGAGGCGGGCAAATGAAGATCYGAACTTGCCAATAGATAATCGTAGAAAAATCATGCTGCCCTACAGGTAGTAATGGAACACCAATAAACAAGCGTACGATAGGATTTACGTTGCGGGTGGAGCCGAACTAATGCGCGAACCTCCAACTAAATTTTGGAAATCTAAAAATTTGATCTAGGAAGGGTATCCCACCAACTAAAACCATGGAAACAACCAACCTAACCCACCCCACAAGAAATCCATCCTAGAAGACTCCTATATAAACCACGACATTTTGAACTCTCGCTCTTTTTTCGTCGACGCAGTTAACGTTCGATTACATCAACTTACGTTACCATTCAGTGCTACCAGTGAATTCTCGACTCTCTTCTTCGTCGACGCAGTTAACGTTCGATCACATCAACTTACGATYTAACTAGTTCGTTACCAWTCAGTTCTACAARTGAATTCTCGACGCTCAATYTTCRTCGGCAGTCAACGCAGTCAATCTCGAGAAATCACCCAGGAGCTCCCGACGTCCAGCCGTCGCCACCAAGCAGTAAGTTGCAATACCACACACACACACATATATATATATATATATATATATTTTTTTTTCTTTCGGATACTCCAACCCCTTTTTTTCAATTCGCGCACCCCCTTTTTTATTAGACGTTAAACGCGATCCTACATTCCTTACTTTTAACCTCAAGAGGATCATTAATATCGTGATCCTCCCATTCTTCTGATCAATTTTTACTTCAAGAGGATCACTAACACCATGGTCCTCCCATTCTTCTGTTTATTTCCAACTTCAAGAGGATCACTAATATCGTGGTCCTCCCCTTTTTAACCTCAAGAAGATCACTAATATCGTGGTCCTCCCATTCTCCTGATCATTTTTTACTTCAAGAGGATCACTAACAGTGTGGTCCTCTTATTCTCCNCTCCTGATCATTTTTTACTTCAAGAGGATCACTAACAGTGTGGTCCTCTTATTCTCCTGTTTATTTTTAACTTCAAGAGGATCACTAATATCGTGATCCTCCCTTCCTTTTGGCTTGCTCACTCTACGTCCCCCGGTTGCTAACATCTTGTAAAAGCTCGAACAAAACACTTCCCGAAATTAAATAATCGTTTATTTAGATTTTATAAGTCCTTCAAAAAAGTAAACCTCAACAAATGCAACCAGTTCGATTACCTCCAACAATGTTTGTTTAAATATTAGTAAATCGACGGAATCGACGGAACAGGCCGGCCCTATATGTTTATTAAAATGAATTGGAATATTCAGAGATGTGAAATGAATTATCACATTTCAGTTTTTTTCCTTCCTCATTCTCCTATCTTTTATAATTTCAATGCCATTTTTTTTCAAATTCTTTCCTCCTTCCTCAATTACCTTCTCAAAGATAATCGACAGCCTACAAATGAATATAAGTATATATAAACATATTTTTTCACCTTACTCCGCTCCGCCCGTACTCTTTCACACATTCACACATAAATACGATTGTAAAAAGTGCCTGACACTCTAACAATGTATCGCGGTTACTTAGTAATTACTTATATTTTTATATTGACTGTTTTAAGATTGTTATAAAGTTTAAATGTTAGCGAARATCGTTCTCGCTCTTATTAATTAAATTAAAAYGACCTCGCCCTTTCATTTCCTTACACTCGAAGATCGCACGTGGTCCAGTCCCGAGTTAAAGGGATTAAGTTCCTTGACTCGAATTAGGACCGACGATCGCACTGCTCGTGGAAAAAGGTGTTATAGTGTCCTTTTGGAACGTTGACCCATATTTCAGAGCCATAAAAGTGCGTTCGACTTGCAGCACGCGCCTCTGTGCGTATACCTGCGAGACAGTTACTGTTTACGTCCTTCCATACCTCCTCCTTCTCTTTCCTTCCAACTCATAWAAACAAAACCTTCGGGGTTTGGACGTAACATCCCAAATATTTAACTTTTTTAACTTCCTCTATCTTCTTGCCCTTCCACCTCCAGTCTCTCTTCTTTTCTCTCCCTCCTCCTCTCCTAAATCTCATCAACTTCGTTTTCTCTGCGTTTAGCTCCACTTTCTTTCTATCTAGGTACCTCTCCAACCTTTCCATCATACTCCTTATTTCATCTTCCCCTTTCGCCAACATCACCATATCGTTTGCATACGATAACGTATACAGCCTCTTCCCTCCTAACCTAACCTAACTCCTCCCTCTTTCACTTTTCCCATTTCTTCCTCCATATCTGCTAGCAGGATGTTAAACAGCATTGGGCTTAGCGGGCATCCCTGTCTGACCCCTCTTGCCGTCCAAAAACACTCCCCTATACCTTCCCCCACTCTCACCCTGCATTTCGTTTCCCTTAGTACTTGTTCCACCCTCTTCACTAATCCTTCTCTTATCCCTCGTCCTTTCATAGCTTTAATTAGTACTTCCCTGTCCACTGAGTCGAAGGCTGCCTTCAAGTCCACAAATAATGCAACCATCTTTTCTCTTCTCCTCTCTATTTGCCTGTTGATCAGGTAATTTATGGCGTAGATGTTGTCAATCGTCCCCATATCCTTTCTAAACCCCGTTTGGTTTAATTTCGAAGTTTAATTAAATGATCTAATGCAGCTCGGTCCTTCTCGTCAGTTACCAGAATGTGCCTTTTACGTTGATAAATGGAGGATTACCTAAACGCTCTCTGTATAAATTTTTGCAACTTATCTATACATTGATCTATTTGTATTTTTTTAATTAGTATTTTGTAAATTGTAATCAATTCTCCACTTATCTGACCTATTAAAATATGCAGACCAGTCCATCTTGTATAACATTAGATCTTTTTTAACAAGGTTAACACGATCAAATTTTAATATTACAGGTATATGATTTGAGGATAAATCATTGATTGAATAACATTGTTATAAGGTACATATTTGGTTATAAACATATCGATATTAGAGGCGTTTCTATGTGACGCTTTGTGTGAAAATGTGTTGCTGTGTATTATCGAGATATCAATATTCTGTATATAATTATTTAATTGGACACCGCGTGCGTTATTGTTGAAATTATTCCACGACTTGTGTGTCGCATTAAAATCGCTGCCAAGAAAAATTGGTGAGTAATCTTTAATAATATCATTTAACACATTGCATGCGGGTATATTTCGCCACGGACTTACGCGTGTAGCGGGCGTTTTTTCGTGAATCTCGCGAGAGTTTGGTCATTCAGTAAAATCATTCAGTATTTATACGATACCCACTCTCTAGCACAAATCTACTAAACACACGTACTTTTACGTGACCCGCGCTCCAGTGACAGACTGCGAAAAACGTAAAAATACGTTTCCCGCATGCAATGTGTTAAGCAGTTAAAATCGAAGTTTGCGCTGGGTGGGACATATACCACCCCTGTCAAATTTAATCTCGATTGGATTTTTATTAAGAGAATATCACATCCTGTTACATTCACTTCGGGGAAGTGTATAATAATTTATTCGTGAGTTTATTATAATGGCTACGCCTCCCGCCGTGATACGTGGAGAATCACATCTAATAACGTCATAGTTTACAAAGTTAATTTTAGAATTCAGGTTCAGCCAAGTTTCCGTAACAAGTGCGATATCTACGTTATTTATAAAATAACCAAATTCATCTTCTTTGTTATTTAAGCTCGTGACGTTCTACAAAATGAAAGTCAACTCCGACAAATTAGCCATTTCTATCGAGCAGTTCTGCGGCTTCAATGAACGCTTGAAGCTTCTCCATATCATCTTTATAGCTGATTAATTCAATATTTAGATTTCTCATTACCATTATCATACGGGATATGTCGACTAATTGTTTGAGTTTTTGAATTTCGAGTATCAATCCGTTAAGGTCCGATAAATCATCGTTTGCCGTCATGTTAGTGTTATTAACTGCCGCGGAATAAGACTTAGGCGATGTGAATGTTTGTCTTTCTTCTAGTCTATTTATGTTTCTTTTCACATTAACCGGCGGATTGATTACTCTGTCGGGACCGATTACTTAACTTTCAATTTGACGCATTTTTATTATTCGCAATTTGCGCATGCAAGTTTTTATTACTTATTGATGTTACAATTATGTCCTCGCGAGTAGTTATTTGATTACGTTTTGCTAAATATCTAAAGTAAGCTGGGCACTGCGAGTAACTTGCCGAATGGTTTCCCGAGCAATTACAGCATTTCGCTGGTGTATCCGGAGATTTTACACACTTGGAAGTTAAATGCGATTGAACGTACTTGACATATCTAGATTTTTTAACCCTTTGCACTCGAGGCCGTTTTCACGCGGACTAATTAGCAACTCGAAATGTTTTGTAGCGCTTTTGGTGAATTTCTTACCTCTAACTTAAAATGATTACACACACAAATTAACGCATAAAACTTTTATAATCATGTGGTGAGCGAGAGTCACCTCTCGAGTTGCGGCATTAAATCATGTGGTGAACGAGAGTCAAGAACGAGTGCAAAGGGTTAACCCTTATGTGGCAGCTAAGGTACATTTGTACCTTTTGTGATTTTATCTTCATTTCAAATACGTTTTTTACTTTAGTTAAAACTCTTATTTAGATCATTTGTAAACTTATTTAAGCAAAATATAATAAGTTATTAACTTTTATTTGCATTTTTTTCTTAAGGTACAAATGTATCTTAGCCGCGTTTAACGTAATAAAATTTTAGCCGCCACATAAGGGTTAAAACAATTGGCTGAGGTATGGCCGAAAGTCTGACATCTATAACATTGCAAAACTCTTTTTGAGTTTATATATTTTTCCCAGTCTATTCTTGAGTAAAAGAGATATCGTATTTTACATAGGTGAGTAAGTGAGAATTTCGCGCTGAGATTTTTGTACATAGCGTATAAGTTATTTTCTTTATTAATTTGCGTACAAATATTTATTGCGATTCCAAGATTGTCAAGTTCTTCCTGTATCGATAGATTCGAGATATTTGGTAACCTTTAAGTGTCACTGTTATTGTTTTTTCTTCCGGTAATGAGTAAGTGTGGAAGGTATATTTCATATCTATAGCGAATCTTTTGAAATCGACGAAATCTTTAACTTTGTTAAATTGGATTTTAATTTGTTCACCTAAATATTTTAATTGGAAATTGTCTCCGATGCTCTCTTTAAGTGTTTTAGCGAATTGTGTATAATTTTTAACTTTAGTCAGGTATATCGGCGGAGGTCTTCTCTCCCGCATGGAGTTCGTTTTCATTAAATTGCTCGCGTTTTTAACCGTTTCGACTCTCGTGCAAAGCGTTTACGTCATGTATCTTGTGTATGTGTACCCGGGTACATGTGGCTGAGTAATGATATCATCCGCAAAAATCTCATTCTGAGATAAGCATGCGGTTTCGTGTGGTTATACCTATCTGAGGCCTTGGTGTGAGTAGTTACAAAATGATGAGGCGCTTAAGGGTCCTGCATCGTCATCATTTGCTGCCCGCTTTAGGGATGAATATCGGAATACCGCAGGTTTGCCCTCCGAAATGGAGGGACGTCCAGAGTTTTTCTCGTCCGTGGAGTAGTCCACGCTGTCCAGGAATCTGCCTCCGCTGCCAAGGTGGACCCGTATAATAGGGTCGGTCAAGTTAAGAAAGAATAAAGTACTAGTAGGCACAATGCCGGCAAACGCATTTGGAATTGCAAGCGAGAGTATGCACCAACGCAGGAACTCTGTCGGTCCTGATTGTCTCGCGTCGGGTCGTTTTATACTCGCGGCCCGGCTTCGGAGTGGTCGCGTGTAGCGGCCTTTGCCAAACGCATGGCGCGGTGCGTGCGGCGTGCGTTCGAAACGCTTGGCGCGGAGCGCGCGCGGTGCGGGCGCGGATCGCGTAGCGCGGTGTGCGCGCGGTGCGGGCGCGGGACTTCGCGCTATTTACAGATTTATAAGTAATCTTAACGTTATTGTATACAGTGTCGTAGCTAGGGGCTGGCAGCAGGGGCGGCTGCCAGGGGCGCAGACCTCAAGGGGGCGCACT
This sequence comes from Cephalotes varians, assembly GCA_037157785.1. NCBI lineage: Eukaryota > Metazoa > Arthropoda > Insecta > Hymenoptera > Formicidae > Cephalotes > Cephalotes varians. Next base: position 15,229 of record JANQDE010000356.1, on the reverse strand, counting down.
TGCAAACCCCATAAAGGCAAAATTTTTTAAAGTAATAAATGTACCAAAAAATGTAGAAAAAAAATCCATAATTTAAGTACAAAATCTCATTTTTGCTATTTTTGTACTTACGCGGTATTGCAATACGTAGTTACGCGGTATTGCAGTATCGTAGACGATATGACTTTGGCACTTGAATATTGTTTGTAAAATTTCAATGTCACAAAAACAAACATTAATAGCACTGACTCTACCCGTGACTTCAGCCAGCTGTGAAAGATTTTTCAGCAAATTAAAATTAATAAAAAATTATTTACGATCGCAAATTGGTCAAGAGCGCTTAAGTAATCTCGCTATACTATCGATTGAGTATGACATTGCAAAAACTATTGATTTAGACGTCATTGATAAATTGGCATCTAAAAAAGCCAGAAAAGTAAAGTTTTAGCAGATTTTATAATGTACCTAAATTTAATTAATTAAAATATAAAGTTATATATTGTACCTGTTGTTTTACCATCTCCTATAGAAAAAGTTCTAAGTTTTTTTGGGGGAGGGCGCAAAATTCAAATCTCGCCCTGGGCGCTCAAGACTCTAGCTACGACACTGATTATATACACTATATACACTATGTGACGTATCATCACAAACGAATAGGTTCATCACCCCAAAAAAATYTTATAATAGTTAATAGATGAATTCGATTTTCTTAAGTATCTTCAAAAATTATGACAACGACCAGACTTCTTTGAAAGAAAAGAGTTGTGGAATCTGCAGGACGTGGCAATTAAAACATCATCAGCAAAAAAATTGCATCATTTAAAATAAACGAAAAATATCAAGATAAATAAATGAAATCATATTATATGTACAAAATGCCCATTTTAAACAATTTAGTCCAATGAAAACTGAATTCAGTAAACAAATATGTTTCAAACAAAAGTTATATGATTTATAGAAAGCTAAGTAATAATATGATCTATAGAAAGATAAATAATAGTAAAATCAATTTTCAAACGATTCCATTTTTCAAGTTTTTTTATATAAAGATCTTCATTTTTTAAAATGAATATGATTTTTTATATAATACGATTCTTCTAGAAAACATTATATCGAATAAGGCTCAGCAGAATAAAATTGAAGTTAAAGGGATTATGAACCAAGTTAATATTGTTATAAAACTTTGTATCCATGCTAAAAATCGGTTCAAAATTTCGAATGAAGAGAAAATTGATCAACTGCATTGGTCAATTGATGAATTATTCAAATGTGATTGATCAATTCTTTCTGTCTGAGATCTTGAATCGATTTTTAGCATTATGGATATAAGTTAACAATGATATTACATCATAACGATCATGATAAACGTTTCGAGCTTCATTAGACCATTTTCAGTATGATAAAAGTGATGATAAAAATATAATGCGAGAGCGAGCGAGAGAGGGAGGAAAGAGAGACTTCCTTTTAGTTATTTACACATAAAAATATTAAAATTATTGAAAAATAGTGTACGAAATATATTTTATACTGGCATATTTTTAAATAAAACAAAAAATTTTTAAATTAAACTATAAAAAAATATAATATCCAAAGGATAAGAAAACGTGAAAAAAAAAATTTTTATTTCTTTATCTTAACTTTTATATGTAGAATAACTAAAATAAAGAAATCACCTATTAAAATTGTATAAAAATAACTTTATTTTAAAAAGTGACAATAATCTTATTATATAATCTTTTTCAAAAAATATTTCTCAAAATTGATTTTAACGTTATATGTTCCTTTCTAGATTATAAACTTCTATAATTAGAACGTTAGCTCTTGGTTGAAAAGTGAAGCAAATTTCAAACAGTGGTGATAGTTTCTGCCATGTCTTATTAGATAAATAAAATAATAATTAATATTTATAATCGATAAAGCTAAATACAATACATGTTAATTTAAGTTTTTAAATTAAATATAATACATAAATCGCAATTACATGAATATACGTTTTGTGTATGTGTGTAGCATACGTGTATTTCCAATATTCATAATTATTTATATTAATGCGTTATATAAATACGATACGAAAATAATGAGAATTAGAAGAGAAATGTTAAAAATATGAAAAATCAAGCTGAAGAAAAATGATAAATGTAATTAAGACAATTCTATTTGCTTTTGTCTGAAATATCTGATGTGATAATTATAATCTTCTGAATCTATTGTCCATAATAATGCCATATATATTGTCAATATGATATTCAATAATACTCGATCCACACTGTAAAAAAAAATCATTAAAATTATTTTAGCTTTTTTATTTTCATTTCTCATTTTATATAATTATATATTTAGAATTTGCATAAAAATAATAAATTTTGTTTTAAATATATTATACCTTATTAAAAATATGCCTTATGAAAGTATTCAAAATTATTTAGCATAAATTATAATTGATATTCGATTTATATTTTTAAAAGAAAAATTGCTCAATTTCTTATGGCTTGAGGCTTACTACATCTATTGTAGACTGGGGAGGCTTAACCAACACATTTGAATAATTCGATCATTTAACCAGATGCAAAAAATTCAACTTTGTAAAATTTTACCTCATGATGGGATAAATCCACAAAATAACAAGAAATCCAGTAAAACTAGGATGTCTCATGTGCCTCATATATCTGCGCAGCTCTCTGGATTTTGTATCCAGTGGACTATTTCTTTTAGACAATCTGTACCATATCTGCTTGAGTCCACAAAGTTCAGCGATATCCATCATAATGCATCCACTGTAAATAATACTCCAACTGAACACATGTAGGCTGGAAAATATCCAGACTGCCTTATTGGAACTTTCAAACTTCCAGATTGTTGCAGCTGGAGTCTGCTGCCATTTATTCATCAAGAAATGTAAACTTGCAGAGCTGCAGGTATTGTAAATACTCCTGCTAAGATGCTCTATATTTAATCTACAGAAGGTATGCTTAGTGACTTCATTAGCCATGACAGAGTGTTGGAAAACAAATATTGTAATGAGTAACATATCTATTAGAAGAGACCATAAAGTAGATTCAGTTGCATTGTTATCTGAAAACAATTGAGTCATTTATATATACAAGTTTAATCTTATAAAAACTATTATGATAGAAAGATTATTTATAATCCATAAATATATATACATATATATGCATAATCAAAAAATATAAGAACAAATAAAAATACTTCTGTACATCTACATCTATCTTTTAGTATATTTTTTCTATTCTTAATTTATAATAATATATTATTAATAGGAAATCCCTTAGTTGATGTAATTTAATAAGGACATACCTAATACCGTGTGTAAATTTTCATTATCGCCATGACTAGATAAAAAATAAGTTAATCTGCACAAGATGTAGCAAGTATACACAAAACTAGAGATGCCCACAATTACACTTAACACGTTCGAAATCATTTTCGAGAAATGATATAAACAAGTCAACTTGCACGCAGATTTTGAAAAGCGTATTTTTGTACTCCGTTATGAAAAAGTGTATATTTCATAACATAGCATTTATAAATAAATAGTTACACTAATTTAGTGATACTACATACAACTACTATAAAAAATAGCACCGTACATATATCATCAATGATATCAAATGACTGCAAAGAGGAATCTGAGAGTACCATCAGAAAGAAACCTGAGAGCGGTCATGGCCGCGATTTAGCTGTTATCTAGAGATCCTATACCAGAGCTTAGAACATATATACTGGAAGGGGCATAGCATATCTGACGTACGTAACAAAGGGTGCTTTCCAACTACGTACACAGACGACACTGTGTAACACAGTGTCCACTAGTGTGCAGTGCCGCGTTTATAAAATTTACGCCCAGGGGCTTGTGATCTTCGAGCGCCCCAATCAAGCCTCCCTCTCCCAATGAATAAACAATAAATAATTAACATTTTGAATATTTATTAAAAATGAAACACATTTAAGAACAAGAAAATAATTACATTAATTAAAAATGAAAAATTTTTTTATAATGTCACTTTACGGCTTTTTTTCCGAAAATATTTTTATTACATCATCGAAGTTGAGTTTGGCTGAAAATTCCGATTCAATATTTAAAATAGAAAGATTGTTTAATTTTTCTTGACCTAATGTTGACCTAAAAGCATTCTTTACTCTCTTCAATGCTGAAAATGATTGTTCGCCGCTACTGTTCGTTAAAGCTAAACAAAGATATATCCTTATTGCCACTTCGACGTTTGGGGTTAAAGATTCATTGAATTATATTTGGACGTACAAAATTTACAAATGCAATGAAATCACAACTTCCTAAATCGCTCAAATCGCTGTATGATTAAAAAAGCTACGGCGCCTCTGATGTTTCGGCGCCCCGGATGCTTCGGCGCCCAGGGGCTTAAGCCCCCAAAGCCCATACGTAAACGCGCTACTGCTAGTGTGAAAAAGAGTATATCAGTGTGTCTCATTTACACTAGTGGACACTGTGTTACACAGTGTCGCCTGTGTACATAGTTGGAAAGCACCCAAAGTGTCCGCACATCTATCTATCCTTGTCTGTATGAAATCTGTCAATGCGCTTGCGTGAGAAGATAACCGCGTTATTTTGTTCTGGCTTGTCATACATTTACACACACAACATAATCGACGCATGCGTATTGCGGTACCATGTACAGACAAGAATAGATATATGTTGCGGCAACGGCAGTCAGCTATGCCCCTTCCAGTATATATATTCTAAGGGCTATCGCACACAAAATAACATAACCTAACCTGCATATGCATAACATAAGACTGCTGAACCAATGAACGTCCAGCATAAAGCCGCCATATTGATTTACGTAAGATTCCCATTGGTCCAATGACCTTATGCCATACTTATGCTATACTGTGCATTTCGTGTGCGATAGCCCTAAGTATCAGAGTCTGGACACGAGCGATTGTGACAAAATACTATGAGAGAGAAAGATATATATACTATCTCTGTCTATTCAGTCTAATCTTAAAGGCCATAGCACCCAAAAAAACTTAAGCAATAAGGCTGGATCCTCATGCAGACACCGATGCTTTGACACCGAGCGCTGATTGGATAATATGTTGTTTTAGTAAAAATTTTCTAGAAAGTTTCTAGTAAAAACAACACTTTACCCAATCAGCGCTCAGTGTCAAAACGCCAGTGTCTGCATGAGGATCCAGGCTAAGCAGTAAAGAAAGCAACAGTTTTGATTTGCTACCACTGAAATATAATAATACTGGAACGAGCGCGACCCTATGAATAAGGGTGCGATTACATGCAGCGAGGTACGCGTACGAGGAATGCGGAACGCGGTAAAGTAACTAGGTAACTAGGATCCGCGCGCGTCGAGCCGCGCTGTTTCTTTTCTCTACTATTACATGGAGCGCGGAAAAGCGGCGCGGGCTAGTGACAAATTAACATTTGTATAAATTTTTAAAATGTAAATGTCCTTTACCGCGTTCCGCGTACGTGTACCGCGCTGCATGTAATCGCACCCTAAGTGTGATCCGAGAGAGAGCGTCCAAGGTGGTATCTTTAGCCTTTTCTAAGCTATATTACGCATGTGTGGTAAACGATAGTGGGGATCGTAAAAAGACGTTTATAAAAGACGTTTCACTGAAATATAATAATATTGGAACGTGCGCGGGCGCTAGTGTCGTGAAATGACAAAGAGGATCTTAAGTGGTATCTTTGTCTCTTTTTAGTACAATCTGGCCAAAAGTTTCATTGTTAACGTTTATTGGATRCACGTAAACRTCTYTTATAAACGAGACTGTACGATCCCCACTATCATTTACCACACATGCGTAGTATAGCTTAGAGAAGGCTAAAGATACCACCTTGGATGCTCTCTCTCGGATCACACTTATTCATAGGGTCGCACTCGTTCCAGTATTATTATATTTCAGTGAGACGTTTACGTTTATCCAATAAACGTAAGGCCGGTTCTACAATAGAGTCGTAAGTCGTAAGTCGTAAGAAATTGACCAATCACAGTCGAATGTGAAAAGAATAATCGATTATGATTGGTTAATTTCTTGCGGCCTACGACTTACGACTCTATTGTAGAACCAGCCTAAACAATGGCTGCGTTCAGCAGAAAAAGCAGCTTAATAAGCGCTTTATGCCGATTGGATTATCCTTTTAGATCTAAATTGAGATAGGATTATTCCTCTAGATCTAAGAATATAATCCAATCAGCGTAAAGCGCTTACTAAGCTGCTTTCTGTGCTGAACGCAGCCAATGGCTAATGGCTAAATTATTATTTAAAAAAAAAAAAGGTAAAAAAAGGCGCCAAGTACACGCTCTTTTCAAAATCAAAACAGAACAATAATTTTACCATTCAAAAAAGTTGTCGTATATATACTTTCTACAAAAAAATATAATATTAGGAAATGGCGCCAAGTGGAATTTAAGAAAGTATTATAAATACAATATATTAAAAAAATAAATACATAAAAATATAAATTATTAAAAAAATTAAAATATTTAATCAAAAAATAACAAATTTAATCAAAATAAAAAAAATATTTAAAAATACAAAAAACTTGGCGCTACAGAGCCAACAACTCCCGATGACATGCAGAATCGCATACGTAATGCAATGACACTAATTCCTGAAGAAATGTTACGAAGAACGACGCTTTCACTTCAGCGTCGATTGCGCATGTGCCTAGCCGTTGAAGGAGACGTTTTTGAACATCTCCTGTAATGTTAGTCTGATACGTAGTGAGGCAAGGAGACTCACGTAAATCAAGCACCCAGAAAGTGAGAGGCAAGGGGACTCACTATAATCAAGCATCCCGAAAGTGAGAGGCAAGGGGACTCACTAGGAGCGTCCCGTTTCGACACGGCTCAATTGGACACAACCAACCACAGCAACCGGTGCCTAGAGGCTTTCCACTGTTCAAGCGCTATGAGTGGCTCGTGTCCAAT
>JANQDE010000355.1:47073-74489 GCA_037157785.1 Cephalotes varians | reverse complement strand
CCACTTCCGGTTGAAGTAACCCACTTCCGGTCAAAACCAAAAGTTGAAAGGTACGCCATTTTGGTTCCCCCTCGAAACCATATAATTTTTATATGAAACTTTTTTCGATACCTGGCCACCCAAACGAGTTATTGGAAGTGATAGATTCAGATGACACCCTGTACTTTAAAGTGTTATTTAAAAGTGTTCTTAAAATATATCGGGACAATCTTGCAAAATAATCATGATGCACGAAAATCTAAAGACGGATTACGCGCGCTGAGTGTGTTCCGATGCGCGTGCAACTTCGTGTGTAATGTCCGTATCAGATTAGAGATTGAGATTAAGATTAGATTGGATTTTGACCAATTAAAACAATGTTCACTAAACCTGAGATTGGTTTTCTTTCTTCTGATTGGTTAAATTCCAATCCAATCTCAATCTCAATCTCTAGTCTGATACAGGTTTTAGAGACCCTGTACCAGATGTACCATTTTTAAAAACTGTAAAGAACTTCAAAAATGTTCATTAACATCATGCATTAATTTGACGATCAAATTCATTTGTGACTTTATTTCTATTCTAGTTTAGAACTGCGTTATATGACCGGCTGTGTTCGGCGCGTAGTTTGAATGTACTACATTATAGTTTAATTTAAATAAAAATAGAATTATTATTGAGCACTGACACTTAGCTTTGACCGTATTTGGCCGTGTTTTAAATTATTTGATGTTTTCATATATCGGTCGAAAAGAAATTTATTAATGTTTTTATTTTTAATATTAATATTTTTGACGCTGCCAACAGCTTCTACTTGAAAAAATACACAAATATACACATTACACTGGTACACGTATGTGCACTATAGATTTTCAGTGCTAGTAGCGTTTGCCCGAACGCAGCCATTAAGGGGTCTTCCCACTAACTGCCTCAAAAAAAAGGCTATTTTTCAGTATTTTTTTTACGATCCCTATAATAGATATTATTATGATTCTTTTTAGGCTCGATAGGGACATTCTTAAACTATACAAAAAATTTTTTTTCATTCATTAATTATTATTTTATTTTCTCAAAATTGCTGGATCCGCGCAGCTCCTTAAAAAAAATTGATGTCAGCTGTGTTGATGTTTTCTCCGGGAAGAATCATGTAAAACACAAAATTCAAAAATATTTAGGTTCAGTGTGAATGTGGCTACTGCCAGAACTAGAATTATTAAGTTTCATGAAAAAAGAACAAAATGGCGGATGTTTAAAAAAAAAGTTTCGAAAAATTCGATTTTTTGGAGGGATTTTTCAATTAAAAAAAATAGTAAAAATCAAAATTTTGAAATAATCCTAGTTCAGGCAGTACCTGTATATGTTGCGAATATGTGGTAAAAATTTCAGAAAGATCGATAGAGTAGTTTCTGAGAAAAGATCAACACAGCAAGGAAAAAGTGGTTTTGAGAAAAACGCGTTTAAACTTTTTTCGTTAAAATCGTAAAAAAAACATACTTATAGCTAATCAGCGATGCCGGGACCATACATTATGCCTTCTGTTTCTTCGAACCATTCATTTTCTTCTAATCTGGCGCGGACAAAGCGCGGAGCAGCTGAGCGTACGTATACCTGTTCACTACGGCAAGAGCGCGCCGAGAGGTGCGTTCAAATAAAATCGAAAAACATATACTTAGAATGCTTGGATCTTTATGAAATTTTTACACAATATTCTTGAAATGTTTTACTTTCGAAATCCGTCAAAAAAAAAAAATCGATTTTTCAAAAGTGAGTTAGTGGGAAGACTCCTTAAGGTTAAGCCTGTATCAGACTAGAGATTGGGATTGAGATTAAATTGGATTTTGACCAATCAAAACAAAGTTCACTAAACTTGAGATTGGTTTTCTTTCTTTTGATTGGTTAAATTCCAATTCAATCTCAATCCCAATCTCTAGTCTGATACAGGCTTTAGAATGAATAGACGGAGATAGTATATATATCTTTCTCTCTCATAGAATTTTGCCACAATCGCTCATGTCCAGACTTTGGTATAGGGTCTCTACGTGTATTAAAGCATTTGCGACATCGTGTGTGTACACCCACGGTAATTGATTCTGTCCCTTGGTAATTTTTTCAAACTGACATGTCACCACTGAAATATAATAATACTGGAACGAGCGCGACCCTATGAATAAGTGTGATCCGAGAGAGAGCGTTCAAGGTGGTATCTTTAGCCTTCTCTAAGCTATACTACACATGTGTGGTAAACGATAGTGGGGATCGTACAGTCTCGTTTTATAAAAGACGGTTACGTGTATCCAATAAACGTATAATAATACTGGAACGAGCGCGACCCTATGAATAAGTGTGATCCGAGAGAGAGCGTCCAAGGTGGTATCTTTAGCCTTCTCTAAGCTATACTACACATGTGTGGTAAACGATAGTGGGGATCGTACAGTCTCGTTTTATAAAAGACGGTTACGTGTATCCAATAAACGTTACAAAGAAACTTTTGGCCAGATTGTACTAAAAAGAGACAAAGATACCACTTAAGACYCTCTTTGTCATTTCACGACACTAGCGCCCGCGCTCGTTCCAGTATTATTATATTTCAGTGCATGTCACCACCATTCTACATTAATGCTCATAGTTCATGCGCGATTAACGATAAGACTAGAGCTTACACAAGCTTACACAAGCTTACGGCCGCGTTCGGGCAGACACTAGGTGCGTTCCGTTTCACGCATTTGAGCACATTTATCTATAATATATGTAACGTATACTATAGATAAATGCGCGCGTATRCGTGAAACGGAACGCACCTACTATTAGCGCTGAAAATCTACAGTACACGTCACGTGCATTATAGATTTTCAGCGCTAATAGCGTCTGCCCAAACGCAGTCTACGTATCTTTAATCGCGCATGGACTATGAGCATTAATGTCTATGACTATGAGCATTAATAAGAAAGGTGGTGACATGTCAGTTTGAAAAAATTACCAAGGGACAGAATCAATTACCGTGGGTGTACATACACTGATACATATCGTTGCAAATTATTGATATGACTTTATCGATAACATACAAATATAAGAAAAACATTAAAGATTTTCTCAATAAGCATTTGATTATAAAAGAAAAGAAAGTGTGCGAAAATAAAATGTATAAAACAATTTGCATTAGAGATATCGAAAAGATAATTTACGAGATATTTTATCACTTCATTCTGGCACATTTTGACATGAAATATAAAATATCTCATCAACTATTCATTTTTTTACTTTTTATATGTACATATACTTCATTGGTCGTATCCAGAAACGAAATCGCTCACCGAGAGCTCAGTGAGCTCTTGCGCTTCTGGATGCACCCATTGATGCTACTTTTTCCGCGCATGCGCAAGAAAACCCGGTCCGTCTCACACACTGATCGCGAGAGGCGATTCGAGGGGAGCGGATATGTTTTGCCCCTGTTCGGATGTTGTATCATTCTGAATTTTTTTAAGGKGCCCATCCTTGTGCATTGTCTTTTAACGTTTTTTTTTTGTAAAACTTTTTTTTTATCAAATCCTGGTCTATTTGAATTCCGCAAATAAAAAGAGTCACCATTAATTAAGAAAAAGAAGAAGCCACTGTAGAGAAAAAACATAACCTATACTTGAACGAAAAAGGCGGTACTTCCGGAATTTTGAACGTTAATCATGCAGGTCAGTTATCCGATCGCGTTTAAAGTGTTCACGCAAATTGTTAGAGAAATTTAATTGGACTTYAAATTCTTGGTTTTTTTTTTTTCAGAAGAAAGCTAGAAAAACAAGGCGTCAGCTTTTAGCAAAAAAGATAGCGATGCAGCAACAGTTGATAAACAAGGCAAATACCTTGGCAAATCCTTTCGAAACTCTACGAGAGTTCCATGAGTATATCACGAAGGATAATAACTTGATTAAGCTGGATTGCGTTAAGGCGAAATACGCATCATCGGAGTGTTTTTCCTGGATCCTAGATATTATGGAGAGGAACATGAAGGATATGTACGAGCAGTCCAGTTGGAGCTGGAATGCAGCTGAGAAACAGGCGGAACTGAAGGAAGAAACGGCATGGTACTTGATAGCATCGTGTGATGACAAGTTTCTCGGTTTCTCACACTTCCGATTTGACATTGATAATGGCGACGTGGTATTATATTGGTATGTATATTTTTAAAGTTAGGACAGTTATTTCATAAAAATGACTCGTTACTTATTATTAATTTAGGAAACAATTCGTTACCATTACTATTATTCAATAATTAACAAGTTGCTATTATTTTTGTTGTCTTTTTTTGGATACTAATTTAGAATATTGATATATGAATTTTTCTTTGTAAATACAAATAGAAAGCATGAAATTTTATCCTTGAGTCAAAGGATAAGATGTGAAATTTGAAATACTGCAATAAACAAACTGCAGACAACAGATTGATAGCAGATTTGCTCAAATATTGCAACATCATCTGTGTTTGCATTAAATTCGTTTTGTTGATAAAGTCTGCAAAACTGATATAATCTGACAGCAGATTATTGACAGAAACTGAATAGAATCTGTAATTTGTAAACATTTTAATAGAATATGTTATTTGGCCAAAATGATAGATTTTGCTCATTTTCTGCAATCAATTGTCATTATATTTTGTTAGCATAAGGAACTTTCCAACAAAACATATTGGTACACATACATGCACGCACGCATACACAGAGTCGTTCTATTTTTATTCAACATTCAGTGAGAGACAAAGACAGAATGACTCCTGTCGATACATATGTATCTAGCAAACATTTTGTTCATAGGATGTTAAAAAGAAACAAATTCCAGCAGATCAATCATACTAAATAGACAGGGTCTATTGTGATACTATGTCCTCAATTGGTCTTCAATGTAAACCAAATGTGAAAAACATTATGAAACAAAATTGAAGACAATACCAGAGCAGTTCTGGCAATAGCAATGCAACAATAAATTGACGCAACAAATCTAGAGCAGGATTATGATTCACTTGATGCTACAAATGCTTTGAAGCATTCTTTAATTGATCGATCAGTAACATTTTTTCTTTTGCTTGATTAATTAAATACTTCCAAGCGTTGTAGCGTTAAGTGGACTACACCCCAGATTTGTCCTTAGACGCAAAAACAGACAAAAATCAGGTCTAATTAATTTTTAACTAATTAATTTTTACGCAGAATCAAAAATATGTCATATCATATGTAAAAATGTATCTCATTTATTTTAATCCGACTTTGACGAAATAAATTTCTCAATTTTGGGTACTCGTCTTTATTTTATTAGAATATAGGTAAAAAATTTCATAATAGTGTGCTTTTATCTTATGTAATTTTTTATTTATGAAAAATGTAGAAACTCCGTCACGTCCATCTAGTAATGATGAGTGACTAGTTGATACAGATATAGTTTGCTTTCACCGTTGAACTATTTAGATAAATCTTTTGGATTTCTGCCGCCAATCAGTCGTCAACATATTTGATAGATCTGCTCACTGTTGACTTCCAATCTGTCATGAATTTTAACAACAGATGCTATTGCATTTTTAACGAATACAATAAAACTGCTTGATGTCATCAATTTATCATCAATGTGTTCAATTTATTTGTTTTTGATTGCCACTTTGTCATATTTTCCCGACAGAAGTTGTTGCATATTTAATAGGATGCATTCTGTTTCATGCATGATACATTTATCTTTAATATTCGATGAACAAAAATAAATGATACATCACGCGTAAAACGAAATATGCTCCTGAAAATATGCTAATATCAGTATCAGTAATAAAAAAGTATGTTTCCTAATGTGATCTTTTGGCAAACATCTGTTGTCAACATTTGCAATTGTAGAAAATGTTATAGAAGTGTCTTATACTGGAAAGCTTCCATATTCTGTTATATTTCTAATGACATTCTATTGACAAAAATTGTAACAGATACTTTCAAAATCTGTTGACAAATTTAGCTATCTGATATATACTAACGTGATCTGTACTACATATATCGTATTTATATATATAAAATATTATTTAAAAAACTATGTTAAATCAGAGGAATCTTGTGGCTTTCACAGAAAAGCGACAATTGGTTATATGACAAAATCCGCTTTTTAGCATCATGGATACAACTTTTTTAACTTTTAGTTAATACCCAGTCACAAATAATTAGTCGAATTGACGCCTCTTCTGAGTGCTTCCGACATCGATCGACGTTGATTCGACTAAGTATTTCTATCAAAGAACGTGGAAATTATGTAACTACATTTCAAACATAGTAGTAAAAGTAACTGTTCAAATTGTTGCTCTTACTGCCAAAATTTAACGTTACTATTAAATGCATAGATAAGAAAAACTTTACATTGTTACCAATTCATTACCAAAAAAAAAAAGGAAAAAATTAATAATAACGGTATTATTTACAAGTAACACGTTACTTCCCAATATATTATGTAAGATACGCATCAAAAACACTTGATATGTGAAAAAAATTAAATATTTACGTATATATAGCTATGAATTACAATTGGAACCTTTAGCCAGGCGTAAAGGGCTCGGTCGCTTTATGATGTCAGCATTGGAATCCATGGCATATCAGAACCAGATGATGAAAGTTGTTTTAACCGTTTTCAAGCACAACCCGTCAGCAATACAATTTTTCTACGCTCTTGGGTAATGAATATTTACTAATGCTATTATAAATATACAGATCAGCACTGATATTCTTAACCCCTTAACGCACCAATTAAAAATCAGAAAGCCGTCAATTTTTCCGCCAATTTTTTTATTCTTTAATTTCTTTATACGTAAAAGTACATTAACAAATTTAAAAAAAAAAAACAAAAAATGTCTCTTATTTATATGTGAAACCAAAATTCAAGGTTACACATATTAATTCGGGCGCGCGAAAAAAATTCAGTTTCTCGCACCTTCTCGAGTTAACTCTGTTGAGTGCATTAAGGAGTTAATAATATTATGACATTAATTATTAAAGTTCTTTATACTACATTATACATAAAACAAGTTTTTAAAGCAATTTACATATATATATATACATCTTAGAATAGTTTAATGTATTTAGTGTGTATGTACAATCTAGTAGAGGTATATAGTACAAGATTATATCTATAAAATTGCTGTAATCCAAATTTATTTTACACAGTTTGTAATTGACTAGTCTACTATCAAAGTATTCGCTTTCGATAGTTTTATACTGGTTCGTATCCTCACTTAACAATTCATTAATACTGACTGCCAATTGATTTCATTACTAGTGTATTGTTTTACTATTTTTTTGTATTTTTAATATCTCAATTTATTGTTTTTTTAATGTTTTAAATATTTGGTAAAATCATTCTTAATCAAGTAAATAAAACCGTCACCTACAAATGAATGACAGAACTCTTATGAATTTTATGCATCAAATATAGGTAACATTTCGATGGCAATCGAAATGTTAATACTATTATAAATATAATTATTCAAACCTATACGTTGCGTTTAATATGATTCTGCTTGACAAACAGAGAATTCAAGTCGCATTTAACTAAATGTACAGTGAGAATATGTTACATTTGATATTCACTTATCCACAATATTCAATCGTAAATCTTAAAAATATTCTACAAAACATTCTTCAATATTTTTCAACATGCACAAAATATAGAAGTTACATTTCTCATTATACAAAATCGAAATATCGAATAAAGGGTGACAAACCAAATAGTTGTACTAGTTGACCTTGTAAGACTTGACGTTATATAATAGAAATTTAAAAAAATGCTTTATCTGTTATTATCTATCAGTTCTCTTTTTTAAACATTTTCGATGTTAATTCAAATCATCTTTTATATGTACACATGGCTTTAACTGAAAATGCTAAATCACAAAAGTTACTCATAAGACTAATGTTTATGATATAATTATGAAATAAATAATATAAATGAAAAATATTTTTTTAAAACATATATGATAATAAACATTAATTCCATTAATTAATATCAGAAGTAATTACGAAGACATCATGTATTTTTTCTATTTTTTGTTATATGATGGATTACACAATTCATCAAAATATTAATTTTTTTCTCTCCAAAGTGTGACTAGTCACTTCTTATAGATTTTGTTATGTTGAACTCGAATTCAACAGCCAAATTGGTCTATTACGAATCAGGATTTTGAATAAATTTAAAAGTTAAATGTGTCATAAAGGTGATTTTGGCCATTCACTACGCGATTATAGCTAAAGTAATTTTGTTTTTTGAATTATAATGGTGCGATCTTAAAGTTCTATAAGTTTTTATGTTGAAAATTTTTTTTATTTCTATTTACGATTTTTTTTTACCGAGATAGAGAAGTTTGAAATCTTCACGTATAAAAAAAAAGTATAGAAAACAAACATTTTCAATATAAAAGGTAGTATTTTAAGATCGCATTATTATAATTTAGAAAAAAATTACTTTAATCGCGTAATAAATATAATCAAAATTGCCCTTTCTGACCCTTCTGATATTTAGCCTCAATTTTCTCATAATCCTGAGATAATAGGCAATTTGGCTCGAGGATTTATATTCAGCACAACAAAATCTATGGAAATTGACCAATCGCACTTCGGAGAAAATTTGATGTTGAACTGTGTTATTATTAATATGCGTGGCAAACTAGAATTATATAATTTACGGATATCTTTATAGCTTAAATACACATCAAATTTTTTATTGTTAATTCGATTATATTTGAATTATGCATTTGCTTTTTTGTAGTATACAAATTGTATTAAGCAAGAGCTTTAATCAAAATGATAATAACTTTGTGCACTTAATATTGTTTCAGATACAAATTGGATAATTCAAATCCACTAGCTTCGGCGCACTTAGACTATATAATCTTGAGTAAACAAAATTTATGTGGATAAACGGAAAACGATGCTACTTGTCTTCTTCCTGATTAGGACTGCGTCTTGTGAAATAAAATCGATAGTATTTGATGCGGACACAAGTTTACAATGGATGATTTCAGAGATGGTCCAACGTTGTGAAATGTAAGAGGCGCTTTACTTATAGTCCAATCTTCCATATCATTGAAGAATTTCATCAAATCTATCTCTCCTGATTTCGAAACGTTGAAGCGTCGCTGGAGAGAATTGTTAAAGCAAGTGTCCAAAGCTGACTGATGCAACACCATACCAATACCTTTACCAGCACCCTCAGGAATGGGAAACACTCGGAGACTGACGATGTTTAAATCTACTGGAAGATCGTATCGAAGCGGCGAAAAATGAGCATGCAGATTGAATGGCAGAGAATTATAGGGATGCAGTATTACGATTGAATGCAGTAACTCTTCCGAAGCTAAATGACCGCTTAAAGATAATAATCCTGCCGGATGATTCGTTGGTACTGCAAAGGGACAATTCGTTTCCTTCTTTTCCAGAATTAATGTAAACATATGATTTGTCAACAGATTGTCCATTACGCCTTGTCCTAATCCTCGGTTGTCATCTTGAAGTAATCTTCTATCTTGCATAATCTATTTATAAAAATACGTGTATGTATTCATGTCCACACACACACACGCGCACGCACGCACACACACACACACACACACACACACACACACACCACCACCACCACTTGCTAATTTAACGACAAAGTTTTGAAGTCATTTAGAGACGAAAATTCTAATACCAAAATATTGAATCTATAATCAATTTTCAACAAGTGGAAAGCGTTTATATAGCCAATTAGATTGTTCAAAATTCATGCATTCAAGTCTATTGTATAGTGAAGGTATCCTTAGATATTAACGTTTAAATATTAATGTAATTTTGTGTGTATTTTTGAATTTATCTCTTTAACTTTATTTATTTATTTAACTCACCTGCTGATAATATTAATAGCGGCACAAATATTATTTTATGGAACATTCATCTTAAAACACATCAAATTTGTTTGTATAATGTGTGTCATAAATAACATCTTTATAAGTAATATGAATATTTTAATCAATATCAATCAAGATGTGAAGGTTCAATAAATTGACCGAAAGTCCAATAAATTTATGCGTGAATTTATATACATTTCTCAGTCCTGCAAACTGCGCGGAAATATTTTCGATCTTGAAACACAGTTCCAAAGACAGAATGACTGGAATGAATGTATAGGGAATATTTATAAATACACATACATTCATAATATATAAATATTATTAAAAAAGCACTAAGAACTAGCTCTGATCGAATAGGTTTTTATATTTAGTTGTGTATTCATATATCGATTGATGTTAACTCACTGTTTATTTCTCATGATATTCTTTTATTATTTACTGATTATTGCGTTAAATATCACATGTCTCAATCGAATTGGACGCCTCGAAAAGACAGGAAGATTCCAGGTTTAAATCTTAGCTGTGATATTTTCGCAATAAATTTTTTAGTGTTTAAAGATATTGATTAACATCAATATTTAATTCGTGGTATTACTACTCCAATCTCAGTTCAGAATATTTCAACTATATTTAAAAAAATTTTTTTGGCGCAGTTTGCAAGATTGAAAAATGTATATAAATTCATATATAAATATTACTAAAAAAATAGCATTAGGATCCATTAAGATCTGACCGAATAAATTTATTTATATAAAATTTTAATTTTTAATAGTGTTGATAATACTAATTTAGCTATTTTTTTATTGTTTGGAAAAATTCGTATATATTTGTGAAAGCACGTGCGTGAATGGTAGATAAGGCAATTGCTGATTAGATTAGGATACTGATCTTTCCTTTTTCATGGGTGAGTCATCATGCGGACGATAGTTATTACGAGTTTTTAATGATAAGCTGTGCTAATTACATAAGGTAACAATTATCTATTAAGATAGGGATTGTTTGATATCAGTTCGTAAATGAGAAAACTGTAATTTGTTTACAAATTATTTTTAATGTAATATATCTATGCCGCTTTTCTTTTTTAAAACTCATTGTTCTAACAAATACAAATCTCTATTGGTTGTTATTATGTTAAAAAGTTTATTGCATATGAATTTCATAAAATTCTTATTCACACTGCACAATATTTAACAGGCTATAAGCCCAGAGCATGGTTAGTTTATGAAAATAATTAGAGAAATACAGAAAAGTATTTATATATAAAAAAAATATAAATTATGAAACGAACTGATATCAATAAGGAAAATGAGCATATTAAAAAGGATACAATAGTAAGGATTGTAGAGAGAAAGTTTCGAGTTTTGGAAATAATAAAACTCTTTAAAAGAATAGCGATAGAAATTAAACGATGTTCATTGTAGTAACAATACAAGTCCAGATATGTAAAAGAAATATATTTTTTTAATCAATAAGAAAGTTAAGATATGATTGAATTTTGACAAACTGAATTGGATGAAGAATAACCTAATATTGAAAAATAACTCATGTTGTAGATTGATTTTTTTTTAAATAGTTCTTATTTAATAAAGAAAAGAATTAATTGGTAGGTCATAAAAGGCTCAATTTATTAGAAATGAGCCAAAGCATTGAGCGAGAACACTTCTAATATTGATAAACTTTCGAGAATAGCGAATTATTCTATTTGGAAGTTTCAATTAGAGATTTTGTTTCGGGCTAATAATCTCTTAGAAAAGAAATAGTGTCTCTAGAACTAAACCAGTTGATGAACACACTGAAGGATGGAAAAAAGAAGATGCTAAGATAATTATAACAACGGTAGATAACAAGCCTCTATTGCATCCACTGAGTTAAAAACTGCATATGAAATGTGAACCAAAATTAAGGCGATAAGAGATAATGAAGTGCAATCTTTTACAAAGTTTCTATGGACTGATTCTTGAGAAAGGATCAAAAATTGTAACTTATGTAAGCAAGTTAAAGAATCTTGCATATAGATCGAAGATAAGTGATACTATGATTGTATCTAAAGTGCTAATTTCATTGCCTGAAGAATATTTTGTTAGTGCATAAGACTCAACAGATGTAAGATATAGATATGGTAGAGAGACACTGGAAAATCTGACAGCAAGATTAATAACGGAAAAAATGAGAATTGGAGTAAGATATCAAGAAGAAAAAGAAGTTGCATTTAAAGTTACAGTTAAAAAATGTTTCAAGTGTAATAAATTATAATTATAAACACTTTGCAAAAGATTGCAGACTCAATTTAGTGGCCTAATACTAGTGGAAGACAGATACTGTTTCAGGTGTAACAAAATGATATGTGGAGAAAGGAGGAGGGCCCATAAGGCGGGTTTTCGGCCCAATCAGAAAATCATCGAAAACACGTGGAATACATTGTTTGAGATCATACCAATAATATTCAGTCAATTTTAGCCTAAACGGATACATTCGTACCCCTCCCATACCTAGCTACGTCCACTTTACCATCCCCATATTTTGTGAGTAAGAAACGCTGACAAATACGACTAATGCTTCACAAATAAACAGTTTTGGACCAGTTGAGCATTAGTCCATCGATCGTAGCTTACATCACTATGCTTCCCCCCCTGGACCTCCCAATGCTTTTTACCCCTCACTATACCGCCTTAAGTTCTTGCGAGTGAGAAATGGTCACAAAAAATGACTTCGTATGTGAAATCTATTTGTTTTCGAACAATTCAGCAATATTAAGTCGACTATAGTCCAAACGGCTATACTGCCCCTCCCTTCGGACCTCTCATGCTTCCTATCCCCTACTATACCGATTTGAGTTCTTGCGAATTAGAAATGCAAACTGGCCCAAAAAGAAGGAAATGTGGGGAGAGGCTTTATACACAGCTACATACATTCTTAATAGATCACCTTCTGAAGTGTTGAAGAAGACATATGAAATGTAGGAAGAAAAGAAACCGAATTTGAAAAATTTACAACTTTTCGGATGTAATTCTTATGCGAAGAGATTTGGACTTCTTAAGAAACTAGATAGTAGAAGCGATGTTATAAATTTGTTGGATATGCTCCAAATGGATATAGACTCTGGGACAATAAGAAGAGGAAAATAATTATTGCCAGGGATGTGAAATTTAAGATAACTGATAAGCAGAACGAAATCAGAAAAATAAACTTGCTGAAGGAAGAAAATGAAGGTACTGAAGAAGATTGTAACGATGCATCTTGAGAACGCATCGCTCGAACGATTTTTCCTGGTCATGCTCGAATGATCAGCTACGAGACGACGAAGAATGTATTGTGCCCGAAAAATCATCACGGTTTCGAACACGCGCGCGCCGAAGACGACCGACGGCGGCCGATCGGCGTCTCACTCACCAGAATCCCGCACCGACCAATATCGTTCTAGACCGAATATTCCGTGCGGTGGGGGGACACCAATCAACAAGACAAGCTGACCGTTCGCCGGAAACCGTCGAACGGCGAAAATTTTAAGAAATATAAAGTATTCAAAATAACTACAAAAATAGTGGAGCACCGTGGTTACGCAGATTAAGTAACAAATTTGTTAGGAAAAAAAACGAAAGATCTCGAGTTCGCTTCCCATCAACTCCGTAACTTTTTTCGTCGTCTTATAAACCCTTTTCGATCTCTGGGCAATCCGACAAATTATACCGTGCATCGAAAGACAGGTTGTTTTAAAAATATGAAGATTACGAAGAAAATGAAGTGTCATGAGTATTCCTCATAACGAAGGAGTTGGCCCGGAAACGCGATCAAATTTTTGCTTATCGCGGTCGCTCGACGGCACGAGCCACCGCGATAAGACGACATCCGCTTGAAGGTCGCAGTCACCTCTTCTCCGGAAGCGGCTGCGACTTTGCTGACACCAGGTCGGTGCTGATCGGTAAAACCGATTTGGTAACAAGGTGCCGAAACGCACTATAAAGGAGACGCGCGACGGAATTGCGCGCGATTCCCGATTGACGATCCGTGAGATGCGGTTCCATAAAATAAGTTACGCGAGTATAAAAATGTTAAAGTGTCTTTATTAAAATAAAAAGATTCAAGTCTACGGCTAAGTTATTCTTCGGCCCACCAATCCCAACCCCGTGGCCGCTCCGGCGGCACTACAGAAGAAAAAGAAAATGAAGATATCTTTCAGGATGTGCATGCAGAAAATGAAGATCTTCAAAAGAAAAAGGATAAAACATTGAAGGAAATCAAGAAGACAAAGAAAAAAAATCTATCGGAAGATGACAAAGTATTTGAGAAAAACAAGAAGAATAAGAAGATATCCAGAAAAATTCAAAAACTATGTGTTCTTGACATACACAGAGGCAATTATTGGAGAGGAAATAAATGGATGGAGGCTATTAACGAAGAGAAAAAATCACTTAAAGAAAATGTTGGAAATGTGGGAAATCATAGATGAAGACCAGTTTACAATAGGAAAATCTTTACACAGTAAATGGATTTTCAGAATCAAACAAAATGGAAAATATAAAACAAGATGGGTTATAAAAGAATACGGACAAAAGAAGGAAATCGATTATAGAGAAATGTTCAGTAATTGGACATAATGCTTTGAGATATATGTTTGTCCTGGCAAAAACTTATAGATTATAAAATAGACAACCTTCGATGTGAAAACAGCTTTCTTGTATGGAAATTTGGAAGATGACATATATATGTACCTATCAGAATTCTACAACATAAGAATAAAATACTAAAATTAAAAAAGACAATCTATGGATTAAAATAGGCACCGCTTAGATGGAACATAAGATTTACAGATTACTTAAAAGAAAAAGGTTTCACACCTATGAGCGATGAACAATGTTTTTTTAAAAAGAAGAATAGTGAAATGATCCTTGGCATATGGAGGTTTATTAGTGGAAAAAAACATCGAAGAAATTAACAAGATTTTGAAAGAATTAGTCAAAGAATTCAAAATAAAAATTACAAGAAATACTAACATTTGTTGGACTTTAAATTAACATAAAAGAAGATTGTATAACTTTGACTCAAAGAGATTAAGATTCTGATTCAGAATGGTATGGAGGATGCTAAACCAATAAAAGTACCGCTACAAGAAAACAATAAAACAATCAAAGTCAAAGTGTTACCCAGAAAGAAATAGTTGGAAGTTTGCTCTACGTGTCATAAAAAATCAGATCTGATTCAGATAGAGGCATTAAATACATGAAGAGCAGAATGTAAATTTACTACAAGCTTTTTTTGATGCAGACTTCGCGGAAGATATTGACACAAGAAAATGTACTACAGGGTATATAATATTTTTAGCAGACAGATTATAAGCTGGTGTTCCAGGAAACAGCTAATAACACAATCTATAACAGAAGCTGAATATGTAGCAGCAATAAAATGCTGTAAAGAATTGGTATCTAAAGACATTATTAGGGGAACTCCTTGTGAAGAAGTACGTATAGAACTAAATATTGATAATCAGAGTGCAATTTCTTTAATTAAAAATAGAATTGTTAATAAGAAGATTAAACATATAGAAGTTAACGATTCATATCTGAACTTGAGAAAGATAGGATAATAAGATTGAAATACTGTCCGAACAAATTGCAGATATTTTAACCAAACCGTTAGGAGCGATTAATTTTATAAAATTCAGAGATAAAATTGTAAAAATAAACTAAATTAGAATTACGGAAGAGTGCTAGTTGGTAATACTAATTTATTTTTTCGTTGTTTGGAAAAATTCGTATTTGTGAAAGCGCGTGCACGAATGGTAGTTAGGGCAACTAATTGTCAATTTAAAACCGATCTTCTCTTTTTCTGATGGCTATGAGTGAACTCACCACGCGGACGATAGTTATTGCGAATTTTTAATAAGTCGTGCACCTAAGGTAACAATTTTCTATTAAAATAAAGATTGCTTGATATCAATTCTTAAATGAGAAAGTTTTAATTTTACAAATTATTATTAATGTGATATTTATCTATGCGGCGTCTTTTTCTGAAACTTTTTGTTATAATAAATACAAGTCTTGATTGTTAATATTAAATAGTTAATTGAATATGAATTTCATAAAATTTTGATTCACACTACACATCTGATAATAGCAATAATTTTAACAAATAGCAAATTTAAATTTTCGTTTTTTAATGCAAAAACGATGTATATTATTAATGTTAATATTTGTTGCATTAATCTTCTAATTATTATATACGAACTAATTTTGGTATATAATTTCGATAATAAAATCTTTGTAAAATAATATGGGGGTAATTCGATCATTATTGTATTTCCTAAAAAGATATATTAGAGAGATAAAAGATATATTACAATAATTACTGCACATCTTATCTGAGAAGTGTCGCATAAAAAATAATCATCCGAGAGACGTCATGACAACGTTCGTTTGACAGTGCGCTGTATTAATCAAATATATATATTGTTTGTGTATAAATTATTGACAAAAATTTATCAATATGTTTATTTTTTATATTCTCTATTATATCTCTATTTATCTCTATTTATATTCTCTATTATTAAAAAAATTTATTAGTTGATGCTGATTAAAACATATTATGTTTTATTAAAAGATTTACTGAAAGATGTCATTTATACGACAGATTTAACTAATTCGTAAAATAATACTTGAACCGCTTAATAAGCGTTAATAACCGATAAATATTATCAGCATGCATAGCAAGTTAGTTAAATAAGAAAGAAAAATTACGAAAAAATAAGTTCGAAAATGCACACAAAATATGTTAATATTTAAACATTTAATATCTACCTAAGACCTTCACTAAATGGAAACGCATGAATTTTGAACTTAATTGAACATTTTTAAACGTTCATCTCATTTGAAAACTATTGTAATTTCAATATTTTAGTATTAGAATTTTCGTCTCTAAAATGATTTCAAGAATTTGCTATTAGCAGGTGATACGATAATATGAGATACTGTGTGTGTATGTGTGTGTGTGTGTGTGTGTATGTGTGTATGCATTTACATGAATGTTTTTATTTTAATTAAGACATAACAAAAAGATTTAATAAAAATTGATATTGCATATCTAATTTTATTAAATTTTATTAAATTTTTAATAAATGCAATTTTTCATTCAAAGAAAATTACTGTTTTGAAAATTACAATTTAACTTTTCATTTTAAATGTTTATATTAAGATATATAAAATCTCTGACAAAATAAAGTTGTTTAACTTACTTCAAGTTGACCAGATGCCATAGAAGCTACTCCCAATGGTTGCGCTGTAACAATTGTTAATCTAACTCTTTTATCTTCTATATATGCGCTTGCTGCCATTGGATAATAATTCCCTTGTGTGGGAAGCTTAGAGAATCTTTGCCGTCGGATTATCTAAAATTAATTAGATAAAATATACATCGCAATTATATCTCGACAAAGTGTAACAAATCTTGTCAAAAAGTGCTCTAAAATATAACTTTTAGTTTACTATATTATCATACTTACATTGAGTCCATTTAAATCTGTGAAAAATTGATCACCGGATTCAATGTCTGTATTGAAACGCATCGCAAGTTCGTAATTTTGTGTTTCCGTTATGTCGACTTCGTTAAATATATGCAATCCAAGTCCATCACTGCCAAGAGAATTGAACAATGTACAAGTATGCCGCACATACGGCAATTCTATGAACACTTTCGATAAAATTGGTCCGGTTACTAAATGAACAATCGCCTTGCTGTCCATAAATACCACATCTGGTTCTGGCTTGTCAGGTAGGAATAAATAAGCGCCACTTTTGTCTTTACCGGAACCTCTGGTACCATATTTTACAAAGTCCAAATGCACCGGAAATATAGTATTGCCAACTCGCAAAGCCTTTAATAAACCCGATTTCCCAAAAGAGGCGGACAAATCTGGCCGTTGAGAAATTGAAAATTCTTGCGTATGCGACAAAATCGTCAGATGATTGAAGCCAGGTATGGATGGAATGCTCATGTCAGTGTTGAAAATAGTGACATTAGCTAGATATACTTCCCTGTTCAAAAAAGAAAAAAATCTGTACAATCTTATTTTTTATGTGTTAAGTCTCATATTTTATATGATTAAAAAAAAGATGTATTTAAGTTAATAAAGCTTTGTGCTAATACACAGTATATAATATTTGGGATAAATTTTGTTTATATAATCATTGTTACATTTACTTCGTATATGACGCTTTGTGTAGTGCATGAACTATGTATGTAGTAATACCAAATCCTGGTACAGTCACTAAAAATGATAATTCGTATTTAGTTGCGGATAACACAGCTGGACCAATCCAAACGGGAGACACTTGACATTTGACAGTCTGTCCTCTTCGATCTGTAACTCTGATGAATGGCGTAGATACAATCAAAGTTTGCACTTTTGTTCTTTGTCTTGGGAGAGGATTGTATAGGATAATTTTTCTCGACGACTTATCGTCTCCAAAATTAAGAATATGCTTTTCGCCCATACTCGTGTGATGCGACCTTCGAGAAAAATAATTATATATTTTTATATCAATAAACAATTAAATATTATATATATAAATTCATACATAAAATATCGATTATTATTCGCTTATTCGATTATTAAGTTTTGATACCTAGTTTCATCCAATGAAAAATACACAGCTTCTATATCTATAGGTGATATTTGTGGAGTTCTCAATAAATGCGCTATAGATTGTTGAAGTACATGAGCCGAGTTATTTAACGCTATTATCATTTTCTGAGCGTAATCTATCATAACATTGTCTCTGGCAGTTCCAGTAATTCCATCATGATGTTGAAACAGAGAGTGCCACATCCTGGCTTTGTTCAAACGAGACGCAAGACTGCCTTCTAATAATTGATCATTGCCTCTAGCCCAAGCTATAGCAGCTAATGCCTCTGATCCTCTTAAAGAACTCAATAATACACGATCCAATCTTTTATGAAAAGGTCTATACAGATTTAAGGATTATATCAAACAAATGCAACCATTGAAAAATTTTTTTCTTAAGGAATTTTTGTACCTGGAGGTATAGTAGCCGCTCCAATAATGATCATCTCTATCGGAATATGTAAAGAAATCGCCAGACAAAGTAGGAAATTCATTTAAATTACGTTTTTCTCTGACTGCCTCAAAGTAATCACTCAATGTTCCAAATTGTATTTGAACGTTTAAATGTTGATTTTCGTTCATATAATTGAAAAGCTTTTGATAATTGTCATACTGAGCTTCCCACTCAGTGAGATGTGTATATCTGAAGTCATCACCCAAGGGCGCAAGTACTACATTAGTCTTGAAAAGTTGCGCTTTTTTGCGATACTGATCCAGTAAAAGCAACGCTCTCTCCGCTACATTCGCTTTGGTTATAGTTTTCGGTGGAATTTTCCACGGGCAGTTGAGACCAAAGTTCTGTATTCTGTAAAAATCAAATTGGCAACATACTTTTGGATCCGGGCCACATGTATGAGGAATGTCGTAGCTATAAAACGGCATAACGTGAGTGAAAAATTCTGTGGAACCGTCATTGTCCCATAATTGTCTCCAACGGAATTCGAGATTTTTATCCTTGGCTAGTCTCTTTTTTATTGAATAATGAACTCTCTGTATCAAGAGATTCTCCAAGCCTGAATTCTTCAAGAGATATGGCATAGTGGGAGAAAGACCAAAGGGATCAATGGCCCATCCTGAATTTGGTGTATAATCCAGATTATATTTTAGCCATTGATGACCCTCTGTCAATTGCGTAAGTTGAGCGATCCAGTGAGATACAGCTTCATCTGGCATCACCCATCCTCCCGACACAATTTCTAATTGTCCGTCGTGTATCAGACGACGTACCTCGTCTTTTATTTCTTTAGATTGATCGTCCCACCAAAGTTTAAAGAAAGATATTTCGGCCCAAATAAACTTGCGCCTCCTGTCTTCACCTAGTTTGGTTACCATATTGTTCAATATGCTCCTTGTTTGGAACATGTAATATTTTTCAAAAGTATTTAACCATCCAGGATCGTTATGCGAGTGAGGTACGACAAAAACTTTTAGTTTTCTGTTACGATGCCATTGTTTTTCATCATATATGATGTTCCAACCTTGCTTCCAAGCTCCACCGTCTGGATTATCAAACTCTAATTGCTTATATAATTCTAACATCTGTACATCAACCTCGGGAACTTTCTGAATATTAAAATTACATGTGAGGCTTTTTCCTAAATGTAGAATCTGTGTGTTAGAGTGATTAAAATGACTGATCGATTGTATAACAGGTACAAGATTATCTTTGATTTTTGCCGCTTGTTCCTGTAAAGTGTTCATAACTTTATGATGTTTATCAAAATCCTTCTCTAATTTTGCCAACCTATTTTCAAAATGGAGCCAATGATTCTAAAAAAAAATAAACATTTTTTGTAAACAATAATAAATTAATTATTAAAGTTAATCGTTAAAACATTTTTTGTAAACTGCAACAAATCTAGATTAAGGGAGAAGATGCACTTGAAAATGACCAATATTTTAATAATTTTTTATTTTAAATAATAGATTGTTTTTTGTATATTTTGAGCTATATAAAATGATTTTTCGATATATTTAACACTTTCGCAGCCGGTAATTTTTCGCCTTTCAAAAACTAGAAACTGACAGTGTTCCGCTTAGATAACTAAAATTATCTAGATAAAGAAAAATAAATTATTTATTAACGTATTTTAGATAACATAAAACTGATGTCACTTTAAATTTATTTAGATGAAATTATAAGTTATTTTATCTAGATAATTTTAAGATATCGCTTTTAAGCACAATATGAAGAAACGATATATGTATTCATATCTTCATCTATAATATAAATCTTTATTTCTTAAACAAGAGTTTTTCAAATGTCTAAAAACTGTAGATATTTGTTGTTTAGGTGCTCTATTTTGGCGCCAATAGCAAAACATTATAATTAAAGAAAATCAAAGTTGGGTTAACTTTTTTTTTTAAACTAAGTTAAATTAAAGTTAACAGCCTCAAAAATTTAACTTAAGTTAAAATACAAGTTAACCCATAATTAATTGAATTAAAAGTTAAGTTTATAAAAAAAAAGTAATTGAAAAGTTAAAAATTAAATTTACAAATAACGGAAATAAATATACTTTATTCAGAAAACATACTCTATATATATATTTTGTTTATATATACTTATTAAATTTACGTAATAGAGCCATATTCACTGCCAATACTGAAAATCTATAGTGCACATAACGTATACTATAGATTTTCAGTACTGGCAATGAATATCGGAACGCAGCCAGATCGACTATTACAATGAAGCATTTTCGAGTCCGGACATCACAGCGATTTTCCCCCACCACTCACGCACACAGAGACGCTCGGTCTATCCGATTGTCACACGAATAGACCGAACGCACACTCTAGGTGCGTTCCGTTTCACGCATTTGAGCACATTTATCTATAATATATGTAACGTTTACTATAGATAAATACGTGCATATGCGTAAAACGGAACGCACCTTCTGTGTGCGTGGGTGGTGGAAGAAAATCGCTGGTGCCTGGGCTCGAAAATCATCACAGATTACTTGTAAGCAGGCGCGCGACGTCTCACAACGCTTTTTATTTATGATGTGGTTAATTTCAAGAAAGTAAAATCAAAAGTTAATAGTTACCAATAAAATGTAACTAAATTAAGTTAAAAGTTAAGAGTCTAAAATATAATTATGTTAAGTTAAAATTATTTAACTGTTTAACTTTTTAACTTAACGTCTTTATCTTTTTAACTAGACACTACCCAAGTGAAGAAAATTTGTTTGATATGTGGATAAAAACAGAGAATTTAATTTTTTACTTTTAAATTCAAAATGAAAATACCTTTATGTTGAAAGTACTTTTTTTTTTAAATGTATGTACATACGAGAGTTGGGAAGTAACTCATTATTTGTAACGGAATTACAATTAGAGTTACTTTTTTCAGTAACTAGAACTTCATTCCTTTATTTCCATCTATAACTATAACTTGACTTACTTGACTTTTTTTGGTGCCTAGCAACTTTACTAATTTAATAGTTACTTTTATAGTTATTTTATATTTCAACTTAATTCTCAATATATAAACAGCATTCGGTAGAACAAAGCCCTGCGCATAATAGAGAAATAAGAATAAATACTAGATAACCCGAACAATACGAAAAGCTTGAGACTTGTTTTTACGTCTTTTAGACGCCTCTCGGCGAGAAATGTCTAAATGACGTTAGATGTCGTAAAGACATTTTAAATCTCGACTTCGTGTTGTCATAACACCTAATATTTATTCTTATTCCTCTATTGTGCACAGGGCCTAAAATGCTTAAGTCAATAATCAATAACCAATATTCTGATTGGAATATACTTTTATACCCGATACTCTGTATATATATAATTAAGAATGAATTAAAAATTAATTTAGGAACCTTTTATAAACGCAATTTAAGGATGTATGTATCACACATTTCAAAGTATAACCAAAAATATAAAAATTTCATAAATTATTCTATTATTACTGAATATTTATATAAAATTTGAGCATGATTGGTTTAAAAGTTATTTGATTTTTTATTTGCATTAATTCTTGTGTAATACTTGTAGAACTTATTTGCAAATTTGATGCAAAAGTAGCATTACAAATTAAATCAAATTTTGTACATATACTAATAAATATTCGTGCAAAAGTTCATTTAGATTAACGGTTAACAGTTTATTTATCA
This sequence comes from Cephalotes varians, assembly GCA_037157785.1. Taxonomy (NCBI): domain Eukaryota; kingdom Metazoa; phylum Arthropoda; class Insecta; order Hymenoptera; family Formicidae; genus Cephalotes; species Cephalotes varians. Next base: position 51,880 of record JANQDE010000355.1, on the reverse strand, counting down.
CTTATTCGTTTAAGTCACTATAGTAAAAATATAACAAAATATGGATATGTATTATGAAATTGTTCGGAATGGATTCCAATCAGAATTATTCCGTTTTCTCTAGAAAATATATAATAGAAATCTAGAAAATAATTGAACAATTCCGATTGGAACCTATTCTGAAAAATTCCATAATACGTGTCATGATTATTGCGTTGCATAAGCTATTTATATTTATAAATTAAATTATTTGTTTTATTTTTTGCAGTTGGCTTTAGGGCATATTTACGAAAATTTTTTGTCGTTTATTAGGAAAAATATTAACTATATAAATATTCTCTTTCTTAAATACATTAAAAATTATGTTACTTTATGATAATTGAATTTTTTAAGTAGGTAGGGCCATTCAATAATTAAAGATTCAAATAGCTGTGAAGGCAAAACAGTTGGTGAGAGAGTTATGATATTTTCAGAACAGTAAGTTGGTATCCCCGTGACTTTTGATCAACTGTTTAAGTAAAATTGTTTCATTTATAATCTCAAAATCTCAAATTATGATGACGAGTCCTCTTGAAATTTGTGAATTAGTTGAACTGACTTGGCTCCATCGGATTTCCACTTGTTTGGTCCACTTAAGAAAAAGTTACTTGGTAAGGAATGTAATGGCAATGACGGCGTCAAAGAAAATGTGCTAAATTGGCCCGGACATCAAGACAAAGATTTTTTTGCAGCAGGCATAAATAAGCTAATTAAAAGATGAGACAAGTGTATTAATTGCTGGAGATTATGTTGAAAAATAAAAAAAATGTCAAGTTGATTAAATAAACTGTTTTACTTCCAGAGCAATTTGTGTCTTTAATTATTGAATGACCCTTGTAATGTACACACATATATATTCTTGATGTCTCTTCTTTAAAGATTCTTTAAATTCTTAAAATATTTGTGATTTATTATATGTAAAATAATATAATAAATAAAATAAATTTAGTAAGGTTAGAAATATAAAACTTTTTAAATATAATTTTTATATTTAAAATAACAACGCATAAATAATACAGAAAATTTTACAGAAAAATAACTGAAAAGTAACGAATCGTTACTCTTTGAGTAAGTGTAACTATAATATGTACTTTTTAGAATTAATAACTTATAACGGTAACCATTGAGAGAGAAAAATCTGTAATCAGAAAAGAAAATAATATATGTTGCAAAGAGAAAATAAAAACTTAAATATAGAGAAAATTCTAGAGAAACGAATAAATCTCCCCCCTCTCCCCCTTCTCCTATCACCCATCTGAAGGTTTCTCCAAACAGTTTACTTGTCGTTAGCGAAATAAAAAACGTCAAATGATATCCAGTGTTGTCTACATCATGTTACAATTGTTTTGATCGTGCTCTCCTTTTAAGGTACGTTATCCGTTAAGATTATAATTAAGATTATAATTTAATTATCGATGGTTTCAATTTACACAATATTTGCGACTGCTTGAATTGGTGACCAGATCAGATCAAGTTTCTATTTGATGGACTTTAAATATAGTGAAGCTGTGATGAGCGGTTTGACACAAATGAGGAACTTTTGTTGATTAAATGCATGTGATTGTCATGATATGGCAGCACACATAACATCGACATCTTGGAGATTCAATCTTTGGAGTGACTGAATGTGACCATCAAGATTTTACAACGCACCTGACATCGATAATAATGAGAGGACTGTATGATACTTAGACTTTATTAATGTAGTAATTAGTCAGACAATAGAGAAGAATAGAAATACTGAGGATGACCCGACAGGGGTCGAAAGCGTTATGTTTGGTTGGATTGTAATGGAAATAAGAAAATAAATTAATTTAGCAAATGACATCCAGCTAGGCCTATAGCCCTTTTATATATTGTATTTGAAACGAATAAATCTATTAACGTAAACATAAAAATATGTTACTATAAAATACTAGAAAAAATGTTTTAAAATTCTATATCAACGTGTACTAAATTCGCTAAAAATAAAGATAATATCTTAACAATCTAGATAAAAATAAAATAAAGCAATTTTTTCATTTACATAATTATTTAGATAATTTTATATAGAAAATTACAGTAGATAAGATTAAATAGATAAGTAGATAGAACTAGAATTCGGTACTTTACATATGCGGATGATGTTTTATTGGCGAGAAATATAATGGACATGTTTAAAAGATTTCTCAGAAAACAAAATTAGATTTATGTGTGGATAAAACAAAGGTTATACTGTAATATAAAAGTGAAAGAATAAAATTAAATCCCTCCTCTCTCCCTCAAGGAGGTGCAGGGATTTAAATATTTGGATTTCATGTTTAATAGAAAAAATCATTGAAAAGAATCAAGGAATTGAATAGAAAGGGTAGGATTAGGAAAATATGGAGATTGGGAGAAAAAATGTGTAGAGATGATTTTGAAGATAGATGTTTTTTAAATACTTGATACAAAGTGTTATGGCCTATGATGTGGAAATATGAGGATGGGAGAAGAAGAAAGATTTAGAGGATTATGATAGATTATATAAGATGGATTTTCGGTCTGGATTTTTGTATATTAAGATATATGATATATAGAAAATTGGCCATAGATAAATTAAAGAAAAAGTAGGGGATAAGAATTGCAAGATTTGAGGAAAGGATAAACAATGGATGGATCGAAGAGACAATGAAGGGAATATTTTAAAGATGGAAGGAAATAGCATGAAAAGAATAAGGTATTACAATAAGAATGAAGAATATAAGTGCACTGAAAGATGTAATAATAGTCGGAATCTAAAGAAAAAGATAATTAAAAGGAAAAGAAATATATAGAAGCAATGGGAGTATAGCAGAATTCGAGTTGCGAGATATAACAGAAGACATAAAGAGTAGGTCTGAAGGAAAAGAAACTTAATTATCTATCTTAGTTGTCTTAGGAATGAAATTTTAGAAAAATTAAGGGGAAGAGTATTAGAGAATTGGTTAAATTAAAATGCGGAAATTTGAGAAGCGAATAAATGTTAGTTGGATGAGAATTTTTGGCATTATATATTTTGCGCATTGATAGAATTGTATGAAGCATTATGTGGAAGAAGGGTAAGAATTTGGTTTGAAGAATTAGATAAAGATAAGGAAATATGGAAAAAATTATGGAACGAAGATTTAGATATTGTGAAGAGAAATATATTTAAAAAACTGTAGAAAAAAAAGAGTTTCGGTATTGAAAAAGAAAAAAAGATTAGGGATAAGGACATAAATATATAGTAAGATTCTTAAAGAAATAAGAAAGATAGATGGAAACAATTACATGGATACGAGAATCATGTAATGTATCGGATTATGTAAATTATATGTAAATTATGCAATAATTAGGTTAAGGAGAAATAATATAAATTAAATCTAAGATTAACTAAGGTTAATCTAACTAAATCTAAATTTAAGGCTACGTTTAGGTAGGATATGTTAAAAATTTCACGTAATGCAGTGTGAAATTAATATATATTAAATATTAATTAATACACAATATATTTATTGCAAAGAAATTAAATACAGAATTTTAATGTTACTTGTATTTGACAACATTGAATATAATCAACAGATACTGTGTGTAACAGTAATTGTAATCATTTTAAACTGACAGATATCAATATGTTTATAATTTGATATCAAATATCTAGAAGTAAGTAAATTATAACAAATTCAGATAATGTGATACATTTTCGTTATTTATCTGTAAATACGACGCTTTAATATCTATCCATGAAGGTGACTCACCTAATCTGTCAGAAAAAAAAGAGATCGTAAAGATATTTTAGTTTTTCTTTTATTTTTTTATAAATAACAAATCTGTTATCAACTTTGCGTTTATTAAATCGTATTTATTAAAATATAATATAAAAATCAGCCAACTCGATCCGAATTATCAATCAACAGGATATAATTTAGAAAAGGTTTGTAAGTTTAATAGATGAATTAAAGACTGATTTAGTTTAGCTATTTAACAAAAGGTATGAATGGGTGAGTATGAGTTAAGGTTAAGGTTTTAAATTGTAAATTTCTCTTTCTCTCTCTCTCTCTCCTTCTTGGCAAATAAGTTGAAATAAATAAATATTATATTATCAAGAGGCACGGTAGTGTCTCGGCGCCAAGTTACGCGCCGAGACCGCAGTGCCTCTTTTACGCGAAACGTCGTATTGACAGATCCTTCGATTATCGGATCTCAATAATGACTGAATCGATTAAATTTTAAGTAGGTTCAATRGATAGCTTGTRTTTAATTTATATAAGAAAAGTGTTTTYACTTTTTATGTACGTAACTCCCGAGCGGAGATATTGCGATGTAAAGTTTGAAAGTGAAATTTTTGATTTAAGAAACGTCATCATCGTCATTATTATTATCGTCGTTGTCACCTGGCCAGTGGTGGGAAAATGTACTGTTTGCGTTTTTTATGTAAGATGGCACTAATCAATCACGTAGAATGGATAAAGAATGGACGTGCGCTTTATGTAATGGCGCTTTATGTAATAATGAATTTCCACTAAGCGCGTCATATGGGGATTGCGTTAAATGTGTACAGAATATATTCTGTAAGTGTACATGAAAATGGTGAAAGAAGTGATGAATGATAAAGCCCATGGCACACACAAAATCGTAAGGCATAAGGCAGTAAAATAAGCAGTAACGAAATGACCAATCACAGTTAAGAATTGTATTACGTTTTCTACTGTGATTGATTAAATTAAAATAAAATTATGTTCTCTACTGTAATCATGTTTTCATTAATATTTAAAACTAACACTACCGAATATATCTATATATAATACGC
>JANQDE010000355.1:17793-44262 GCA_037157785.1 Cephalotes varians | reverse complement strand
CAAAAAATAGTAATAAAGAAATAAATTTAGTTTATTTAACTATCTATTTTTATAGTTGGCCATTTTTAGATATCATTATTTTTATTGAAAATATTTAAATTTATTCTTATAATTGGCGTATTTTTTGATATCATTACTTTTGTAGGGAAGTTAAATTTTTTGTCTTTTTTTGTACAAAGCTAGATTTGTTGTGACTTCATACATTTTGTATTGTCAAATTAAAACAAATATATTAATATTTTGTGCAAGATTTATTTTTGAAGATCTTCTTTGGGCGCGTATACTTGGCACTTTTTTTAACCTTTTTTTTAAAAAGGTAATTTTGTTATGTTATAGATAACTGCAAAGTTATAGACAACTGCATTAGAAAATCGGATACAATAAACTTAAATCTATAATCACAAAATTCAATTATTAAAATAATGAAAATAATAAAATTTGTTTTAAAACATGTGTGTGTGTGTGTAACTACTTGTTTAAAAATAAAGACAATTTATTTGTTACAAATTCAAACAGAGCAAATGTTTTTATAAACATGAATATTAAAATTTGAAAAATAAAGTTTATTACATATATTTTTAAAAAATTAATTAAACATTTTTTATATGAAAAATAAAATAAAATAAATTAACTCACATAAAAAAATTTAATTATATACTTTTACATGAGAGTATATATATATATATATATATATATATATATATTTCTTTTAATAATACTTTTGAAAATATAATTATCTTTAAAGGAAAGATTTCTGCAAAATTTGTAACTAAAATGCCACATACACACATATATATATATATATATATACTTCGAAAATGTAAGACAATCTTTTATTTTAATTTTTTTGTATTCTACACCAAAAATATATAAACAAATTCATTTGATTTTCAAATTACACTTAATTTCAAATGTTAAAACTTATATTGATTAATTTAACTTAAAATGTAAAAAATATAGTTTAAAATACTACATCAGCAGCAACTAACTATAAGAGATGTACTATTATCAGCAATTGCAAATGTATCAAGACTAAAAAAAAAATTAGAAAAAAACATATAGTCTTTTACCAGTTTGAATGGGTAAAAGTAGATGAGCAACAAAATATATTTTCAATTTTTGTTTAATTTAATTATGTAGCAGAGAATCCTCTATTTATAGCTTTGACTTGAAATAGATAAAGTAAAAAAGGATCAATGCAAAAAAAGGATATAAAAGTGTTATGTCAAATTTTGCTCTATAATTTTATAACTGCACTCTTCTCCTTAATCAGATTATACTGAAAATATTACTAAATGATAATTAGACTATACTGAAAATATTACTAAATGATAACTTACATTGCTCATGGAAAGCTTAGAGCCTTGTCCAGGAGGGAAAAGGGTTAGATCCATCATTAAATAAATCATCACGCAACATGCCAAGATCAAACCCACTCCGAGAATGGCAATAGTCTTTCTAGTCCTCATTGTTACAAATCTTATTTCACATTGAATGTAAATTTAAATTTCACAGCAATCGTAAAGATTAAATTCAGTAGTTCATGCCATTTACAGCCAATTACAGTAATTCAATACTAATAGGAAAAGTAAATCTATTCGATCTTAACCTAATTTATCCATCGTGACGAAGAGATTACATAGGAACGAAGTTTGTATTCTCAATTGTCCGATGCTTCAAGTCTGGATTATGATTTATGATTTTTATAAATCCAGCTTGCCACTTTGAACTCCCTGCACAATGAAATAATCTATTCCAATAAATGAGTAAATAATTAAGGATCGATTGCACCAAGGTTATTTTGACTTAAGGGTGCGTTCCGATATTCACTGCGAGTACTGCACTCAAGATCTTTAGCAGACGTTACGTACACTGGCAAGTACTGCAAATAACATTTTGTTCTTGTTTAACATTCGGTGAACAATAAGGATGAAATGCTATTTGCAGTACTCGCAGTGAATAACGGAACGCAGTCACTACAGATATTGAATACTTGCAGTGAATATCGGAACGCAGCCTCAATGAAACTTAAAACTCTTTCTCTTTCTCTTTTATGCCTTTAAGGAGAGAAAGAGAAAGTTTTGGCACCGGTCTATATATATATATATATATATACTGCGTCGTGTACAATGCATAGAGATAATACACATAGAGTATGTGAGACATAGACGCGCGCCTAAGTGGTAACAACTGCCGATAGTAAAAGAAAAAATATATCGCTTTAACCTATCTGTCTCTCTCTCTCACATGCGTCGTTAGAAAGAGATAGATACGTTAAAGCTAGAGACCCTATATCAGAGTCTGGACACGAAGTGACAACTTTTGATTGGTCCGTCGTTTGTGGCAACTCCCGCTYCAAWTCAAACTTCGATAACMTTATAAATTCAGATARGAGAAATGTATACATAAACTTTTTAGAATATTTTTGTATTTTTAACGAATATTATACATAGACTTACTATCATATCTTTGAGGTAATAAAATACTTTTTATTTTATTATAAATTCTTAACCTCAATACAATAAATTTATCAGTTATTTTTCTTAACAGATTATGGCACTCTAAAATACCACATTTAATTTTAATTATATTAATATTAAATATTTCATTTATCTTATTGTAAAAAATTCAAACGTATTAACTTCGCAAAGAAGTGAATTGTTTATTGGTATCCAATCTTTTCGGTTAATATTTTTTACCCATACAGTTTATCGTTCAGGATTTCTAGGAATTTCTTTCATCATATATCCTTTGGCAGCTGAATTATTACAATATGGAACAGCGCAACCACCCATTTTTACTATAAATATTTAATTAATGTTTTTATTTTTAATATTAATATTTTTGACGCTGCCAACAGCTTCCACTTGAATGAAAAAGTACACGAATATACACATTACATTGGCTGCGTTCGGGCAGACGTACACGTTACGTGCACTAGAGATTTTCAGCGCTAATAGCGTCTGCCCGAACGCAGCCATTAAGAGATCTATTTTTTATTCCTGCACTCTCTGAACTGGTACACACGGTGCAATAAGTTGAAGTGAAATAAACATATGTTTACTTATTGCACCGTGTGTACCAGTTCGGAGAGTGCAGAAATAAAAAACAGACCTAAGGTTAGAAAGAATAGACGGAGATAGTATATACAGGGTGGGCGGCGAATTAATTATTACTTAAGGTAATCCGATAGAACGGATTAAAATAAGTGAAAAAGTCTAATGTTTGGGGGGAGTCGGTTCAACAATAAACGCGGTATTAATTTTTTAATTCGGGCAAATGAGAGCGCGCCGAGGAAAGCAGTCAAGCCGCCCGAATCGTAGCAGAGAATGCGTAGAATGGAGGGGATGCGCTGCCCGTCGTGTCCGTCCCTCTCTCCCCACGCGCCGGCCTGTGCTCGACACACTGGCCCGCTGGGCCGTGCTACGATTCGGGCGGCTTCACTGCTTTCCTCGGCGCGCTCTCATTTGCCCGAATTAAAAAATTAATACCGCGTTTATTGTTGAACCGACTTCCCCCAAACATTAGACTTTTTCACTTATTTTAATCCGTTCTATCGGATTACCTTAAGTGATAATTAATTCGCCGCCCACCCTGTATATCTTTCTCTCTCGTAGCATTTTGCCACAATGGCTCATGTCCAGAGTCTGGTATAGGGTCTCTAATGGCTCCAGCACACTAGCGCGATTAACGTCGCACGCGACGCGCGATATCCAATGAGCGTACAGTTTTTCCCGAAAATCTGTGCGCTCATTGGATATCGCGTGTCGCGTGCGACGTTAATCGCGCTAGTGTGCTGGAGCCATAACTGAAATATAATAATACTGGAACGTGCACGGGCGCTAGTGTTGTGAAATGATAAAGAGGGTCTTAGGGCCAATTTCACCAACGTCGGTTAGACTAACCGACGGTTAATTCCAATGGAATTGTCCAATCGCATTTGTCTTTGATCAGAATAAACCAATCACGGTTGACACTTTAACCGTCGGTTAGCTTAACCGACGTTGGTGAAATTGGCCCTTAAGCGGTATCTCTGTTTCTTTCCAAAGATCCCCTCTATGATCCCGTACGATCCCCACTATCGTCTATCACGCATGCGTAGTATAGATTAGAGAAGGCTAAAGATACCACCTTRGACGCTCTCTCTCGGATCACACTTATTCATAGGGTCGCGCGTTCCAGTATTATTATATTTCAGTGCGTGTGCCGCTTTAGATTTGCTTGCAAAATAATATTTCAAATTGTCTGTGATTGGCGGTCCGCTAATTCGCTCACGCGCGATCCGCTGCATGAGACATTAGAACAAAATTGACGCATACGTCAAACGGCGGAACATCAGCGATTAGTCGAAGCTTCGATACGCGAATATCCGCGTACAGGCCGTACAGTAATACGCGTCATGGGACGGCACCCTGCGTGATCTTCCTTCGCTCCTGAAGCCTCCGAGTACGCGATAATGTTGATACATGTTGACACGAGCGCACGCAGCGACTCTATCCTGATGAAAATAAGCGGTGACTAAAGATAAAAAAAAAACAGAAAAAATATATTGTCTCCAATATCAAAAGTTGTGTTTGACGCAGATTTATACGCGGTAAGTAGTTACGTTCGTCTCGTCTGGAGTAACGGCAGTTGATTCTTTTTTTTCATTTTCGTTCGATGTGGCTGCTCGCGATTCTACTTTTTTCTCGTTTTTGTATAACCGCGATCCGGACAAATATTCTCGCTCTTGACACGTTGCCTGTTGCTTCGCATATAGGTTAAGAAAGGAAAAATATATTTGAGAATGATGAAAATATCAATTTTTGTTTATTTTAAAAGACAAAAATAGATTGTTTTTTGCGCATTTTAAATTATTACGATTTTTCAACATGTGTAATCTAATTTCTAAAAAGAGATTGGACATCGAATATATACATTACGTTCTGGAAACACGCTATCGATACTACTGTATTTTTCTGCTTTTATTGTTTATTACTCAGATAGCCAAACCTAAAGAAACAAATTTTTAGCAGAATTTGTTATAAATTTCAGATGCCAGAAAGGCAACAAATTTCACACAGAATCTGTAATATCTGACGATGTCAATAAATTGCTGCTAGAAATCTGACAGAACTTGTTGACATTCTATGCCAGCAGATTGGTGATAGAAATAAACAGAACCTGCTGACAGAAACCACGGCAGCAGAAACCGAGCAAGATCTGCGCTATCACTAACTATTTTCAAGATTGCCGCTAGACAGTGTTCATTGGTGTCCATTTCTTGTATTTAAAATTTGTCAGGATCTTTATATAACTGAAATCTATCGAAACTAAAGCATGTCATAATTATTTCTACTATTATTTATGCGTACACTTATTAGTGCGATATGATTGTGATTTTGTACCAAGGAAGCACCAAATAAGCATAGTAGTTAGAAAATGATCGCTGTTAGATCGATAGTACAAAGAAGAAAAGCTACGATATTTTTATGATTTTAGAATACATTCTTCAGAATATATTCTTAAAATCTAGTCTGCTTTAATGTAAACTATATTAATTTTTGTTAATAAAATTTAATATTACTTAATTTTTATTATGTTTAAAATTACTATTTTAAAAATAAATAAAATATAGAAGATCATTTTTGAAGAGTTTTCAGTAGCAATGACACAATTTAAATACCTATAAAAGCAACAGAGCCTGCTCGATTTCTGTTGTCAGTCTGTCGTTAGGTTCTGTCAGCAAGTTTTGTTTAATTTCTGGTGCCAATCTGCTGTCTTTTTATGTAAACAAAGTTTGTCGACATTTTGCTAATGTTTTGTTTACTGGGTTAGAATAAGTTACAAAACAAGGAATGATGCAATGGCGTTGCAGAAGCGGAAATAAAAAAACGTGTGCATAATTGGAAAAATCGATTTTTAGATAATTAAATTATATCAATCTTTGTATAAATAGATTTTGAGAATAACTGATTATGAATTAAATGTCAAAATTAAAAATAACGAATATGATATGGTCACAAATTAAAAAATTTGAAAACTAAACGCGCGCGCGTGTGTGTATGTGTGTGCGTGCGCGCGCGCACGTGTGTATAATTTAGATGGAAATAATTATATAACAACTATTAAAATAGTTAAATATAATTTTAGAATCATACAGTTATAAAATTTTTATGATTATCATTATTAGACTTTCATAAAACTTGTTTCATGATGTTTTGCATTAAAAAAGACATTCTCGATGTTGCAATTTTGAAATAATAGTCTGTAAAACAATTTATATTGGTTTTGAAGGTTTTATTTTTTTATTAATCTATAGAATTTTTTCATTTTAAGCTTTAGAATTTATTCTGAAAAAAATTTTCCAATTTTTGTGAAGATTTTTTCCATCTCTAAAAAGTACATCCTCGGCCAAAAATATTAAGCATCTATATTTTTTTATTTATCTGGAATTCTTTTATCTGTATTGTTTCCTGTTTTGGATGATTTCCTGTATTATTACCGGCATTATACATAAGTTTAAAAAGTTCTAGAAACGAAAGATAATTCACAGTAAACTATAAATCAATTTTTGTGCTAAAATTAAACGTTAAATAATAGTTAATAATAGTTGATGCTTTTAATGTCTTTCTGAACGCACCTTAGAGATTGAGATTAAGATTGGATTGGATTTTGATTAATCAAAGCAATGTTTATTAAATTGATATTGGTTTTCGTTCTTCTGAATGGTTAAATTTCAATCTAATTTCATAGCGTTTTTGACTGCAGTAGGTTTGAACCGAACCCAAGATGAGACGTCACATGCTAGAATTGTTTAATTAGAACTTGAATATTTTTTTAAGGCTGAGACTGTATGTTTAGTTAATGTATTTAACCAGTGTTTGTTATTTGCTTCAGATTTTGTTTTTTTCTTGTTTTAAATATGCTAAAAGATGCTCTCGCTGAATTTTTTTTATAAATCTCAGATTTTTCTTGTAAAATATCAAAGAAGTCTCATCTTGAAAAAGACACCTTATAATATTAGTACATTACAGAATTAATTAATCATAAAGATTAATTAATTTTTTACATTTATTGTTATTCTAGAAATTATAATTCTTTCTAAAATTCGTTCTGTCATATAGATATACTCAACATTTTTTTAACTGCGAGAAATTGTACTATTTATCCAAATAAAAGCAATTTTAGTATATCTTTAAATGAGAGATGATGATAACGATGATAATATGAACATTTTTTAAACAGTGGAAATTTCTTGTCATAATCTTTGTTATATGTAAAAAGAAATAAAAATACTTGCTTACGAAAAAATTTTATAACTAATTTAATTATTTTTCTGAATATTTGGAATATCATATTTTATATAAAAATGTAAAATATAGAAATTATCGGTAATAATCAGAATGTGGATAACAATATTTGTTAATATGTAAGATTTATTCTTACACATTTTTATATGCTACGTGGAGCACCGTTAGCCTACAATCTCGATTGTCGATAGCTTCGTTTACCTACAATATTTTGCCAACAGCTTCGTTTGTCTACATTCCCGATTGCCAACAGAGCGATTGCCTACGAGTAATTATTGCGCAATTATTTAAAAATTAAAACATAAATATACACATTGCAAACATGACATTATTGCGCACATACACATTGCATGATTTTATTGCGCATATACACATGCACATGTAAAGCATAATATTATTGCACATATAAAATAAAAAAATTATACAGTTGCATATTACAAACTGCATAGATATTTTTTGATAATGGAGCCCCCCGTAGGGGGGCGGAACATAATGCATATATATATTTTGCAATACTAAGCGAGATTCCACATGGGTTTATGACTTCTCACGCAAAGTGAGAGTTCAATTTAAAATAACAATTTGGTTTGAGTTGTGTTCAGGTTATTGTACCATAATACATTTATGCACAGAATAAGAGACGAATCAATTAGTGTAAAGAAAACACATATGTTTTTCAAAACAATAGTTTTGTTGGCAATCGGGAATGTAGGCTAACGCAGCTCTCCTATATGTTACTGAATCTACAAACTTCTGCAAAAGATTTTTTCAGAAGGCTACAACACATTTGTAAAATAAAGATTTCTATAAGTTTTAAGATAGCATTATGTAGACACAACTTTTATAACTCTATAGAAAATTGTCGGATAAAATATTTAGATGACGTTATATAATATGATAATTTTCATAAAAATGTAAATTGTTAATTAATTAAATAACTTGTGTTTTTAAAAAACGTTCTGATATGTCTTTTAAATGTAGGCATATAAAATATGGAATAAAATAAATTCGTTACTAAACAAATATTTTAAACTTCAAGATGTTTTATAGTCAAAATAAAATAGTTGTTTAACTAAAAAAGAAATAGAATAAGATAATTTGGGACTTAAAAATTAAAAATATACTAAATGATGCATCATACAATAGCAATAAGTAAAATACTTCAAAATAAAAAATTAAAAAAAATGTAGTTTCATTTTTGCACATATTGTTTTTTTATTTCTGCTCTACTGTGCATTGATAGCGCGTTTCTTGAACAAAATCATAATCCTCTTGTTTCTTTTAAGAATAGAAGCGAATAAAATTGTCTAATTGTATAATTATTATTTATCATAATGTTCTTAAATTCTGTTACTTATGCTCTCAGTAAGTTCTACTCAGAAAGTTACTTATTCTTTGCAATCTTGACGTCTATGAAAGTTTATATAAGAATAAAAATATTAAAATTATATAAATATATAAACTAGTATATAAAGAGCGTTCCATGAGAAGTTGTTGAAATTAATCAGCTGTTATTTTCGAAAATACAGTTATTGAAAAAACAAAAATTGCGTTGAAAAAAGGAATGTCTTTGCAGTTTTTAATGAGTATAAATAAAATTTAATAAAATGTTTGTATATTAGTTTATTTTATGAAAAATGATGAAAAATATGCTAATCAAATCAAGTTAATGTTATTAGCTTAACTTTATTAGCTAAAGAAATATTTTTGAAGTGCCCATTTGAATTTGTACAAAACTCAATTCTTTTATGAAAACTCGTTACAAACTTAACTTGATTATAACCAAAATACGCATCCTAAACTATTATAAAAAATTTATTGCGAAAAATAACCATGATACGCTAGGATTGTTTAAAACCGATAAGTAATAAGCCTTTAACATATTAACTTTTTTCTAATTTATTGTTTTACTTTATTTATATTTGCGCACCGTTTATCGCACTTAACTCGCATGTACTCTTCACTGTTTGTTATAATATAATAAATTATCTTTTACTTCACAATGTTAATAGAAAAAAATGATATGAAACCGAAACTAGCAGACGGACTTGGCAGACGCCCGCGCGTGCACACGCTCGATACTGCGATACTCAATGGCTACGTTTACACCACGCGACCTGACCTATGCCGTTACCTATACCCTGAACTAATGTAGGTTAGTAACGAAATATTTACATCGTGTAGACTTAGGGCCACTTTTACCAAGCTCCGATTAACTTAACCATTTTAGTAACTTTGCAGGATTCCAACTGAAACAACAGCAATTGATTCCAACAGTAACTGTCTCCGACATCAACTTCAGCTTTGAATCTTGCAAAGTTATTAGAATGATTAAGTTAACTGGAGTTTGGTAAAAATGGCCCTTATAGATACTTTTAGATTAACGTAGGTAGCATTTAGTCCTCATATGAACGCCATTTATCATTTGACATTTGAACAAGATACCAGGATTTACTGGTATACCTATCTTTAGGTCTAACTTTCAGGTCATCTCCATTTACACGCGTTATCTCGTGTAACAGCGTACAGCCTAAGGGCCAATTTCACCAACGTCGGTTAAGCTAACCGATGGTTAAAGTGTCAACCATGATTGATTCATTCTGGTCAAAGACAAATGCGATTGGATAATTCCATTGGAATTAACCGTCGGTTAGTCTAACCGACGGTTAAAGTATCAACCGTGATTGGTTCATTCTGGTCAAAGACAAATGCGATTGGATAATTCCATTGGAATTAACCGTCGGTTAATTTAACCGACGTTGGTGAAATTGGCCCTAAGAGAGGTCGGAGATCGTGAAAAAGTTACCCAACCTAAACAAATGCACAACTGTTTACATCGTTGTGATCTATCGTGTTTGGGTCAAATATTGAGGATAGGTGGCGTCCTAAAGACACGATGTAAACACAGTCAATGAGGTTTTTGCTCGGAGCATCTATTGCGCAAAAAAATTGTTCTAAGCAGATTATTTCAAAACAAATGTTATGCGCGACTTGAGAACGGTTTTACAAAGTGACATTTTAGATTCAGCAAAAAGAAAACGGTAAAAAATAATGTATAAGATGTTTCAAAATTTACAGGATACATTTGGAAATATGCTACTACATGGAAACTATTTAATAACTTTTCTTCCAAGAGAGACCTTTTTTTATAACTTTGCACACACGTTCTGCGTAGTATTAGGAAGTCACCTGTGCAATTAAAAAAAAAGACTTCTTAAAAGAAAAGTTATTAACAAATTAATCTCGAAGAGAGAGTTTCCGCGTATGTCCAAAGATATTTTTTAATAACTTTTTTTTAAGAGAGACCTTTTTTGAAACTGTACAGATAATTTCCTAATACTACCCAGAACATGTGTACAAAGTTATAAGAGAAGGTCCCTCTTGGAAGAAAAGTTATTAAAAATTTCCATGTAGTAGCATATTTTCAAATGCAGTCTGTAAGTTTCGGAACATCATATACACTGTTTTTTTACCGTATTCTTTTTGTTGAATCTAAAATGTCACTTTGTAAGATCATTCTCAAGCGCATAACATTTGTTTTAAAATAATTTGCTTAAAATAATTTTTTTGCTCAATAGACACTCTGAAAATCTCATTGAGCACCGCTGCTCGAGCGTGTGCGCGCGCGGCCATTTGCTAGCTTCAACATCATAGAAATTATAAAATGTCAATAAAAACGATAAGTATAAATGCTAAATTGAAAACTAATCTGTAACAACTAAATGTAATGAATGTACCAAAACAATATTTTGGATTTATTTTATCTTTTGAAATGATCTTCTATAATCTTTCATATTGATATATTTCGAATTGATATATTTCAAAAATCTTTCATATTGATATATATTGATGTCAAACTTTTGTAGCTTTGATTTGAAATGAATAAAGGAAAAAGCTAAATCATTGTAAAAAATGATTATGATCAAATAGCATCAAAATCTTTGTCATATACTCTCTTGCAAAATTATATTGTTTGATCTTTTTACATACGTTTGTCTTGGAAAATATTGAACTAATTTTTATAATTTTTTAAATTCCTTTCAAGAATGAATGGATTATGATTCGATATTTTTAGTTTTGAAAATTCATGATTTTATCAAAAGTGAGTAATCAAAGAAAAACTTTTCAACTGATTATAATCGAAATTTAGAATGTGTGCTTTCTATTTATAGTGACACAAGTCGACGCAAATGTTTTATCTTTCTTCAATAGGTAACAAAAACAGAATGGTATTTGTGTCCACTTGTGTCACCAAATAGAAAGCAAGAAGTTTATTTAAAAAAAAAAAACATTGATGAGATAATCATGGCTGCATTCCGTTTGGACGCTTTAAAYACACTTCTTTTTCTTCTTTGGCCTATGGATTTCTGACTGTTAGTCAATGTACCATGCTTTTAGGTCATCGATTACCAAACTCCACTTGGCTAGAAGTCCAGTCGTAGTACTCAGTATAATTTCTTCATAAGTTCTCAAATATTTCTCCCAAATATTTGAACAGGATAGTTCCTGGTATCTTTTGATTTGACAATCTTATGGACAGGAGCTTTTCTTTCAACAAGTTAAATGATTTATTATTTTAATATTGTAAACTAACTTCTAATTTTTTATAAACAATTTCAACAAATTTTAAAATGATGGTAGCAATTTTTTAATTTAAATTATCAATAAGATATTTTAGTGAAAAAGGACAAATGGTTTCAAGTCTCTAAGACTTTTACACATTATACCTCTCTCTTGAACAAAGAGTACTTGGATAATCCGTATCAATTCTGCTTAGAATGTCACAGTCGGCTCTACTCGAAGTCAGTTTTCTCAAAAATCTTATTTTTATATCATTAAACTTTAACATATAATATGCGACCTTGGCTCACGCATTCTATAAAATGAGCATTAATATTTAAATATTCATCTCGAAATGAATTCAATATTTCTTTGTATGTTACACTATTTTCTCAAAATTACTACAAGTCTAATGTACGTAACGTGATAACATATGTAACTAGATTTTCAGTACTGGCAGTGTTATCAGGGTAATGCTCCGATCATGCAATTACATCAATTTTATATCCTTTCTTTATGATACACGTGCAAGTATAGTTCCTCTATACAGAGGAGTCCGCTACGAATATACACTTTGCGTAGATAGAGCGAAACGTGTATAGATAGTGTTATGTAGATAAATTGTATCAATAGTTGATTTTTTCCAAATTTTCCCAATAGTTTGAAAGAGATCTTTTATTATAACATTTTTTTATTTCATTATAATACTTATTGTATAAATATTACATTGTCGAACGGAAAAAAATATAAGAATCGTATTTTTACGTAATTAATCCGATCAATAAATAGATCAATAGAATCAAAAGATTCACTACAAATGTCGCAGAATTAATCATTATCTAAGCGCCGACTATAGACGGCGCTTATATTCACGGCTTGTAGTGTTGCCGTGATTAATAGTACGGCGCCGTGCGTGTCTGGATGCCGCCAGAGACCAACTTGGGTTCGGGAAGGTTAGGCGGGAAATCGTTATATGCATGAAAGGATACTACTTATGAGCTTTGGTTCTAAATCACAAAAATTTATTAGGAACATTAATTAACGCTGCTAAAACGCTGCTAAAAACAATTACTTGCGACGTAATCATGCGCGTATAATAACTAGAATGTTCTTCGCCGCACGAATCAGGTTAAACATTGCACGAAAACTAAAGAAATATAAAGAAATATATTGCATGATTCGTGAATTACAATTAATGATGTTAGCGCTCGTTTAATAATTAAAAACGAGGGTTGATTTAATCGAACGTGTACTTAAAATCTACGCTTACGCTTACAAAAGTCCGCATGGTTTCAGTCGATCAATAGCGGCGTTGATACATCTGCCGTTTACATCAATGGCGAAAACTTTATCCAAAATGCGTTCCAGAATTTTATATGGTCCAGTATAAGGATTGATCCACTGGACGCCTGGAACCTTTCATTTTAAGGAAGACATGTGAGCAATTGTGTAAATCTCTATAAAAATAGTTTGGATTTGATACGATGAGTGATTGGTTTAGGTCGTAATTTCCGCATAATCATGCGAAAATCTTCATGAAGATTTGTAGATCACTTAGCACTTTTTCAAAGGAGAAAAATTTATCCGACACTTTGAGTGTGGTGTCGTATACTAATTCAGCTACGGAAGTGCCTAGATCTTCTTTGAAGTTCTTAGACCAAGTAATACAATTAGCAAAATATCGCTAGTCCATTAAATTTTATTATTTATGTTAGCGCGACCTATAGAGAGCGATGCCATCATTCAATAATTCTATTGGTTTCTGAATGATAAGCGGTCATTTGACAGCGCTTCGAACCGACTAATTTGGTCAGTACGTCGAACAATTGTGCTTTAAACTGCGAGTCCTGATCGGTTATGATCAGGCGCGAGACTCCAAATTTGGCAATCCAGTGTATGGAGAAGGTTTTCGTTACCGTTGTCTGCAGTACAGTCTTGTAACGGTATATAGCTTCTGGCCAGTACGTGAATCTGTCGATCATTGTTAACAAATATTTGAAATATTTGAATGAAGGAAAAGAACCGACATCAATATCGATATGGATGTGCTCAAATCGAGTATTGGTATTTTGATAGATGATGTGTGATTGTGTCGTCGGATCTTAGATTGCTGGCATGCTAAGCAAGTCCATTCCTTAATATCTTTAACTATGGAAGACCACATGAACTTCTGAGCGATTTATCAATAAGTTGCTCTACCACTGGGATAAGACATTTGATGTATCATGTCGAAAACTCGTCTTCGTAATGACATCGGAATATATAAGGTCTACTCTCTTCTTCTGAGGTGTCGCAATAAATAATGGACGCTGTCTTCGATAAGATGAACTTTTTAAGTTTTCATGATGTTGATTGTTTTAATTGTTGCAGTTCTTCATCAGTAAATTGAGTTTCTACGATTTCTTGCATATGGAGACTGGTTGGCATCACGATGATATCAACGCGAGATACCGATAAATTTGCTATGATGTTTTCAGCGCCTGTAACGTCAGTTATGAATTCTATGAGATGACGGGTGTGGCGACATCTGATCTGATTTCCTCTTAAATGGATAAACGAGAGGTTTGTGATCTGTGATCAATAAAAATTTTGTCTTTCTAACATATATCGGAAATGTTTGATGGCCTCATAAATAGCTAGTAATTCTCTATCGTATGCACTATATTTTGTTTGCGAGTGTGAGGTTCTTTGAGAAAAAATTGAGCGGTTGCAGTACCTCGTTGCTGCGTTGCTGTAGTACCACACCGTTACTTTGTCTGAAGCATCTGTTTGAAGCGAGAGTATTGCCTCGCTGTCCGAGAACGCGAGCAAAGATGTTTGAGCGAGATGTTCCTTAATTTGTTGGAAGAATTGTCTGAGCTCAGGAGTACAGCTATTGCTGCATTTGCATCCGATTTATTATGTTTTGTAATGGAGCCTGCAAATTTGTAAGGGCCTTTAAAACGATTATAGAAATTCAGCATATCCAAGAATGTCAAAGTCTTTTCAGTAGCGGGTTTTTGAATTCGACGATGGCTCGGATTTTTTCTGGAAGAGGCTCGATATACTCAGCGCTGATTGTATGGCCTAGAAAATTAACACTACTTTGGGAAAATATACATTTATTCGGATTGATTACTATGCCATCCCAGATAACATGCATGTCACGCACATCTTTATGACGTCTTTTAGACATGCATGTCTAAAAGATATCTTTATGTTTTTAAGATGTCTTTTAGACATGCGTGTTGTCTGGGATAATGCTGAAGTCGGCCACTCTTAGATGCTCCTTGTGCTGTGTTTCGTTCTGAGAAGCAATTATTCATCGCAACATGTCATTGATGTAAAACAAAAATCAAGCCCTACAGTCACTCGATTCATAAATGAAATGTTTGCGCTGCATTATGGAGTCCAAAAGTCATATAAGAAAACTCGAAAAATTCGAAGGGTGTGATAATTGCAGTTTTCAAATTCACGGACTGAATTTGCCGATAAGCATGCGTTATAGTAGTAGAAAACAGTTTTTCTGAATGAAAAATGTTTTTCCGCAGGAAATGTGTATTTTGTAAGAACGGACTTGAGTAATGATCTGGCGAGATTACCTCATTTATTTTGCTATAATCTCCATAAAAGCGCCAATCGCTGTTTTTCTTCTGCACAAGATGTAAAGGGTTAGCCCATGAGCTCTTGGAAGGTTTGCATAATCCTTGTTGCGCCATATATTTGAATTTTTGTTTAGTGACTTTTCTGGACAAAGTCGTCTAGCCTTAGCTGACACAGGGGATCCCGTTGTTTCGATTACGTGTTCCACTTTATGTGTGCTTTGTTTGTGCGATATCGATATCCTAGTTACCTCCGGGAGTACCTAGTTACCTCTTTTAGGATTTCCTTGTACTGGCAATTTTCAGTCAAAACTGTTACCCAAGGACTGGCTTTGTTGACTAACCGAGACTTTGAGGAGCGTAGTACTGTCGATTAAGCGCTTGTGCCGTATATCACGTTGAGATTGAAATGCGCTAAAAAATTGGAACTAATGAGGAAGGTATCCACGTCAGTTATTACAAATGACAAATCGGAAAATGCGCCGAAATCCCAAATCCAACTGTAGTTTTTGTCCATAGGTAGGTATGATCGTCCCGTCAGCACATAGAGTACACGGTCGCTTAACCGCGTACAGTCTCGTCTCGTGACAAGTCGAGACATCTGTTCCCGTGTCCACTAAAAATTTTATGTTGGTGATGCGGTTTCGGATTATAAGACGGCAAGTTGCCGCAACAAACTATCTGCTATCGGGAATAGTTCGATCCCTTTTCTGTCATTGGTTTCCAGTCGCAGAGTTGTGTACACTTGGTGGCTTTATTGCCAAAACGCCGATGATACCAGCAACTATTAGTCTAATCCGTCATCTTTCTCTACACATATCCCTGGTTCTTCACTTGAAAATATAAAAAAAGATTGGTTTCAAAATTTATCCTCAGCTACAATACCGAAAGAGTCTCAATGTCTCTTACAACTCGGAGAGAATTTCTCCCTACCAACCACCAACTTAGAAAAAACAGTTATTGAAGTTATTAAGAACATTGAGAACAATACTAACAAATTTCCTATAGATACTCAACCTATCATCAAAAATCGTATCCTTCCTATCATGAACAATCTTATTGCCACTCCCTCTTATACCGATCCTTATAGTAAAAAAATCTCTCAAATGATTAAAAAGACAAAGCTCTTTTCAATGAATAATCCAAACATATTGTTTACAAGAGCCGATAAGGGCAATGTAACTGTCGTGTTAGACAAAAATGTGACAAGATAGTTAGTATGCTACAAGATAAGGATACATATAGTATTATTAATAGAAATCCAATTAGAAAAATTAGCGTTAGATTGCGTGATTTACTCAAAAAGTGGAAAGACTACATAACAGCGGCCACATATAAGAATCTATCATGTAGCGATGGGATCTTGCCGAGGGCCTATGGGCTGCCAAAAATCCACAAACGAGATACACTTTTTAGAATTATAATCTCGAGTATTAATAGCCCCTTATATTTTCTTGCTTCATACTTACACAAAGTCATCTCTACTAGTGTTCCAAAATCTCAGAACGATGCCGAGGACAGCTTCCAATTAGTTAAAAAATTATCGGGCACTGTCTTAAATGATAACAACATCTTAATATCATTAAATATCATTTCCCTCTTTACGAATATTCCCATAGACCTAGCTATAGACAGCGTCGCAAACAGATGGGAAGTAATTTCAGCCAATTGCAACATCCCGAAAGAGGAATTTATTAAAGCTGTTTCCTTCGTTTTGGATTCTACTTATTTCGTTTTCAACAATATCTTTTATAAACAAACATTTGGCACGCCCATGGGCTCTCCATTATCCCTCATAATTGCAGATCTCGTGATGAGAGATCTCGAGGAGAGGGCCCTGGAGAGGGAGTTCGAGTGCCTTTCTATTTTAGATATGTGGACGACATTGCGATGGCGATACCTTCCTCGGTTTACGATACAATCTTGGAAGCATTTAATTCGTTTCATCCGAGACTTCAATTTACCATGGAATTAGGTGGTAACAACCTAAACTTTTTGGATGTTACGATTAAAATCGTTGACAACACCATCGAATTTGATTGGTTTCACAAACCTACGTTTTCGGGAAGGTACTTGAATTTCCTTTCTCTACACCCTCTCACTCAAAAACGCGACACCATCATAGGCATGACTGATCGAGCGTTTCGGTTATCGCACCCCAGATATCATCAAAAAAACTTTGAATTGGTAGTTAACACTCTCTTAAACAACGATTATCCTTTGAGCTTGATTTTTGACACCATAAACACATGACTGAAATTTTTATTACGTCAACATGAACCTATCCCTAAAAAAGGAAAAAATGAAGGCTTAAATACATCGAACTGCACACCTTGGTTCACAGTATCTTACCTACCGAAATTTGCCAACAAATTTAAAGAAGTAATACGTGATCTTAACGCAAAACTTTCGTTTTACAGTCTAAACAAGCTCAGAAGTATCATTAAAGCACATAAAGACACCTCCTTCCAAAATTATCGAATAAGGATGTTGTCTACAAATTATGTTGTAAAAATTGCGATGCCTCGTATGTGGGGCAAACTTCGAGACAAGTTAAAACAAGGATCTCAGAACACCGCAATCACATCAACAGGAATACCATCACACAATCCGTAATCATCGAACACAGATTGCAGTTTAATCACGATTTCGATTGGGAGAACGTTGAAATTCTAGATTCCGAGAGATTTCTGGGGAAACGTTTAATATCAGAGATGATGTTTATTAAGAGACAGAAGAATGGCATCAATTTGCAGTCAGACACAGAATATCTTGACGACGCATATATTTCCATCCTGAATAAATTATAAACATTATTTTTCTTGTCCTTTATTTGTACATTGTCGATTCTCTTAATATCTGTTAATTTGACTTTGTAATCATTTCCGTTTGGACAATTAAGACGACAACATCTCTTAACCGTTTTTTAAATTCTGACAGCACTGTTTAATTTGATTAATCTAATAATGGATCTCCGTGACTATGTGACCATCCCCGTGCTAGTTTTTAAGGACATTGACATCAGGCTTCCAGTGGTGAGTGAACTAAAAGTACGTTCGAAAATAGAAAGTTACATCGTGTCACTCATTTACAGATTGTTGCAAACGGTAATATTATCACTCGGCCGTGCAACCTGTGTGATTGACACCGTTACCGTATCTCACCCCTGGAATCCATACCTCAGTATTTACTATTTATTGCGTTTTTTATCATTGAGAATGACTCGAAGCGGAGTCGAAACGATTTATTTAATTAATGATTGTAATTGTAACAATTAATGTGATGCGAAATCTTATACGCTTAGTAAATAATTTAACACGCACAAAGAACCGCGTTTTTAAACTCTTATTTGCCCTCCTTTGTTTATTATTAGTCTTGCTTACCAACCTTGATTTGAAATTTTTCCGCTGACGATCTCGCAACGTGAGAAGTACTGCGCAATAAACGTGTTTCCAATTTTGCCACCCTGTCTAAAATCGATGCCAAACTGTAAATCTGTGGAGAATGTTTTAGCAGATTCTACTAACGCATTAACTCAAGTAGCACGTCTGAAATCCGGTTTGCTAGTTGCGACAACTTTTCGTGGTCGTGTTTAGTATGAGTACTTCTTTCGAAACGCCAATTTGCGCGAGATCTCGCATTCTAGGAAGTCGCAATTGCGACGGACGGTGGTTACTCTTTTTTTTAGGTGGAGGAAATCCTCATAAATACTTACCTCCCCGGGGAGGGGAGGCGGGTTATGCCAGACTTTTACTGGCTAAAATCACCGGTGTCCTTCCGTGACGATGTTCCGACCATCCTAGGCACCACCAATATTCTTCCGAGGTGATCGAACGTCCTGCCACGATGCTTCCCCGTTAGAAGAGGCCAATTTCCATCAATCCTGACTTCCTGATGGGAGTCCTTCTGAGTTGGGGTGGGTCTCGATTGGACACGTACTCACAGCGCTTGAACAGTGGAAAGCCTCTAGGCACCGCTGTGAGTGGCTCGTATCCAATCAGTACATGGTCAATCGGGACCTTCCTCCGAGTTGTGTGGGTCGGTGGGGAGACCACCGACGTCCTCTCTGTTTCTCGGGGGTCGGGATCTAAGTCGTTCTCCAACTTTAAAGAGGAACTGAAGGTCCCCCAAGATTCGTTCCTAGTCTTGGCCTCAGGAGGAGGGAACAACTCCATACCTCTCTTCCGGCCCTCATCCCGCTTCCGCTTAATCACACAAATGCGCGGGGAGGTATCGCTTCCGTCATCTTCTTGACGTTCCTCCCCCATTCCTTTGAGAGACGAGGGGGTATCATTTTCCCCCGTCTCCTTCTTCTGCGACATAATTGTCTCACAGAATGGGAAGACAGCCCTCATTCTCCTGGTTCTCCATCTTCCTCATGATTGCGGAGAAGAGCCCCTATTTTTTCGACCAAGACTCGACGCTCCTCTGCCCAAGCTGGGAATTCTTCGAGCGTATGCCATGCTGAGTTCTAGTCCTCCCCGCAGTGATGGCACTCTGATGAGCGCTCCCTCTGGATTCGATATAGATATACACCGAAGCAGCCGAGCCCGGTGAGTACCTGCATCAAACGGTACAACAGTCTTCTCCATTCCTTCTCTACCCATTTGGGCAGAATGGACTGGATGGTCCTGCGACCAGCGACGCCAGATTCTGCAAGTGATTTTTATTACTCCCTAATCACTCGGCGTCGTTCCTGCAGTCTGATTAGGCTCACTACTCTGGCCATAAGATTCGCTTCTTCGACGCAAATCACTCTGACCTGCCTATACACTCCTGCGTGAGCATTTGCGACGAATTCTAAAAGGGAAACCTTGGCTAATGCGATGACCGCCGCATACGACCTCGTCCGGTAGGCCCTGGCGAGACGAGTGACCCTCTTCTGCACTGGGCGCATCAGTTGTTTGATGCGTCGGCTGGTCGCCATCTCGCCCGCCCATACAGAAGCTCCGTATAGAGCCACCGATTGGACGGTGTTCGCATACAGGCGGCGTACTTTGCCGCCTGGACACTGATGTTAGGAAGAAAGCAGATTAACGCTACTGCCATCCTCTCCATCTTGGGGACCAGTAATTCAAAGTGTCTTTGAAACCATCAGGTGCTATCCAGAGACCCAAATATTTGATATAGGGTTCTACCGAGATCGTCGTATCTCTTATCCTTAACTCGGCCTGAGCCGGGTTCCCTTTCATTTGTCGCAAAAAAGATCACCTCTGTTTTCTGAGGAGCCATCTCGAGGCTGAGTCTTTCGAGCGAGCGCATCACCCCCACCAAAGCGACGTTGGCGATGAACACCACCTCTTCTCAGTCCCTCCCCCGCCTCGGCCACAATGAGCGTATCATCTGCGTAGCAGCACACGTAGCACACGAAATTGCGGCGGCGGGTGGTGTGTAGCACCAAGCATCGACGCCTGCGGAACCGCGCAGGACATCTCCCTTCGGCGTATCTTCTCCGATTTTGGAATTGTAACTGTCTGTCCCGAAAGTATGTCTGGACTAGTTCCATAAAGGAAGCGATGGTGTCTTACTCGCAGAATAGCGTCGTAGGTCGACCTGCTCGGAATCCATATTCACCACTGAGGTCCGGGCTCACCTCCGAGAGGTGCCGGACGAGGCGGCTCACCACAATTCTTTCGAATTCTTGCCCATCTCGTCCAGCAGGGATATCGATCAGTACGCTGAGGAAATGTGTCCATCGGTTTCTCCTCCTTGCGCAGAGCCACCAAATTGGCAAACTTCCATGCGGAGGGGAAGAGCATGCGTCGATGACAATGCCCCGGATTCTGTTCGCGCCCGCTTCGATCCCTCCTGGCCTTCAATTTTGGGCCAAGTTTCAGCTGGGATAACCGCCATCAAGGCATCCTTGTCCAATTTTCGGAAGGCCCATCGGGTGGGTATGTCAACACCCGCTCTTCGCAAGCGGCGGTCCAGCACCTCTTGGAAAGTGGCAATGAACCTAGTCACAATGAAGGCGTGATCGGACATGCTGTCCATGTGCTCTGCTACTCTCCAATCTATAATTCTCCGTGCGGCGGAGGGGGAGGCTCATGTGAGGTCGATTATTGACTCTCTCTGCCATCGTACGTAAGTGCTAGTTTTGCCCATGATTGTCCGCCGCCCATTCTTCCATGTCCCCATCCAGGGAAGAGGTCACCAGGAAACCCCATAGTGCCGATTTGACATTGAAATCCCCGGCGACTATGATGAGGAAGAGGAGTCGCCGGCGTACGAACTCCCTGATATCCTCCAGATACTCCTCGAATTGGGCGCGGCTCCAGCTGGACAGTGCATAACACGCCACTACCACAAAGTTCATATCTATGCCGATTGTCAGCATGAGGAGGGGAGGGGAAGGAACTCGCGACCCCTTTAAATTGACCGCTCCAGGTCACTCGGGTCAGCGACCCAGGAGGGATTTCTCTCTGGGATCGGCTACTATCCCTAAACCGCAATCAGCCTCAGCGACGCTCTGGATAACCATGTCTATGACCGCTATGACTCGGTATGATTCAGGTTTGCCTGAAAGAGACCCCTGTACTCATTAGTCTTTTATTAAGCCTCCTGACCAACCATCCTGATCTTTGTGAGGATTTTATCTGCCACGATTTGTGGCATCTTTGCATTTTGGGATGGACGCTGTTCCTTAGAGGATTCATCCACCTCCATGGGTACCTTTCCCCAGTTTTGTGGGGAGGGCGCTGATTTCGAGCTCGCCGATACTCCTTTCCTGGGATCCCCCCGGAGGGGGGACGGCGGTCACCTAAGTCAACTTCGTTCAATAAATTTTGCAGTTTTTTTCAGCGCTGTCCGCGAAACTTTTAACATTTTACTGGCGGAAGAGATTAAGATTGTACGCTCAGAGTGTGGGTTGTAGTTGTTCAGTATATAACAATATTTTAAGTATGTTTCGAAAAATATTTAGGAAGTATTATTTAACTTTTACTTGTTAAGCTTTATATACAGAAAAATCGATTTTCCTTTTTTAATTATTCTAGTTTTTATTTTAAAAAGATATACTACTAAAAAGATGTATACGTCAACCGCTCTCAGCTTTTACTTTTGAAAAGACGTACCGCTATGTCAACCGCTCTCAGTTTTTGCTTTTGAAAAATAGTACTATGTTATCCGACAGCAAAGTATTAATTAACCTATCTTTTAGCACGGCGTACTTATTTGTTGTCGACGAATTTAGTACAATAGCGTTTATTTCCGATAAGAAATCGTTGGCAAGACATTGTATCATGTAATTGTACTTCGTTTGCGATTATGTTGGTGATTAGAAATTGTGCTTCCATTTGAACAAATCATAAGTTCGGCTTCCAGAACAGTGTGGATTTAATCCCTACTCGGGCAGTTCTGCCGTGCCTCGCGATGCTGCACTGCTGCCTTGCTCTCCCGAGCAAGAGAGAGTCTCCTGACGAATCATTAGGCATGTTTATCTATTTCACCGCGCGCGTTATATTACTCATTACACGACGCGATCATGTCGGAGTCACCAGGTTATGACGTTGCCGTAGTTAAAATGACGCTGTACGTGTCTGGGCGCTGCTAGAAACCAACTTGCGTCGGGAAGGTAAAGGCAGAAAATTGTCATGCGCGTGAAAGGATACTACTTATGAGCTTTGGTTCTAAATCACAGAAATTTATTAAAAACATTAATCAAACTCTCGAGTATATGAAAGTATTGCCGCGAAACAATTATTGGCGATCACGCGCGTATGGAAAAACTAGAATGTTCTTCGCCGCACGAATCAGGCTAAATATCGCACGAAAACTAAAGAAATATATTACACGATTCGTGAACTACAATTAATGATGACTTATGACGTTAACGTTTGTTTAATAATTGAAAAACGAGGATTAATCTAATTGAACGTATATACTTAAAATCTACGCTTACAAAAGTCCGCACATCGTCTTATGCCATATTTTCTCGAGGGAGAAAGAGAGACAGAGAGAGAATGGATTCGTATGTGCGCGTGATCGGCTGATGCATGTGCTCGGTAAAAAATTTTTTATATAAAAATATATAAAAATATATATAATATAAATATATATAAAAATATATATAAATATATATAAATATATTTAATTATATATGAAATATGTTCGTACATATTTATATATGCCATTTTGTTTTGCAAAATTACTGTTTGGTACAAGAAAAATAATAGTATAATAATGAGAACACAAAAATAATTAAAAGAATAATTTTTGCATTCTTTTACAAAAAGTCAAATTTAAAAAATAAGAAAAAATTCCTCATACATAATTATATATGATGATATATAATTATAACGATAATTATTATAAGAACAATTTTTTTTATTTTTTTAAACTTGATTTTTTATAAAAGAAACAACGCAAAAATTATTCTTTTAATTATTTTTTATGTTTTCTAATTTTTATTTTTCTTGTATTAAGCAGTAATTCTACAAACAAAAGGATATATAAAGACATATGGACATATTTTATATATAAATATATATGTTTATACATGTTTATATATATTCTTATATGAAAAATTTTTTACCGGGTATTGATACTGATGAATTTTATGCAATAATGTATTCTTATCTCGCTAGATAAACATTTTTTTTCTGTTTGGTTTTCTGTGTAAACATGCATTTGTTTAGTTAAAAATGCAATAAACGTTAACAGAGACGCATTTATGAAATGTATATGTAGCTCATATCTGTAAATAATATTTTGTTTTGCTCTAAGATCGTGCGCTTTCTAAAAATAATCTGTTGCGCCTTATTGCCACACTGATGCTGGACGGTGTTCTTATTTTGTAATAAAATAATGACGTATCTGTCATTCTGCGCGATGTTGATAATAGTTCTGCTACTGCGTGTTTAATATTCATTATTATCTTTCTGCTTCAGCATATTCCAGAAAAACCTAAAGGAATGGCTAAGGAGGAAAAAGCTGTTCCCTCATCTATGACTCAGTGCTATGAAAATTACATTATAATTGACGTGGGTGCCAATTTAACAAATAAGAAGTATAATCGGGATTTGGATAGTGTGATACAAAGGGCAAAGGATGCCGGTGTGCAGAAGATCATGGTAACCGGGGCTAGCATTCGTTCCAGCAAAGAGGCGCTGAGGCTGACTAGAATATATCCCGGGACACTTTATTCAACCGCCGGCGTGCATCCGCATGATGCAAAATCTTGGGAGGAGCCGAACACTTTGAGCGAATTGGAAAGCATAGCCAATAATCCAGAATGTGTTGCGATTGGAGAATGTGGCTTAGACTACAGCCGCGACTTCTCAGCCCCAGAGACGCAGCGCGCTGTATTTCACAAGCAAATAGAATTAGCTTGTACATTAAATAAGCCACTAATGGTACATGAAAGAGGCGCTCAGAAGGACGTGTTGGAAGTTCTTCATCAGTATAAAAATCGTCTACCGCCTGTTTTAATTCACTCCTTTATTGGCACCGCAGAAGAGGCACAGATTTATTTGGATCAAGGTTTTTATCTAGGCATTACGGGTTATTTGTGCAAAGATAAATCCGATAGTGGAGTAAGACAATTGCTGGAAGGAGGACAAGCGCCATTAGACAAAATTCTAGTGGAAACTGATGCGCCGTTTATGTATCCAAATACCAGAGCTAGCAAATTACCCATGCACGTGAAGGATGCTTTAACCGAACGGTCTATGACGTTTCTCCATCGTTACTGCACATTTCAACGTAATGAGCCATGTGCCTTGCCAGCGATCGTGGAAATGGTAGCAGCATTTATGCAAACCACACCAGAACAAGTCGCGCTGGCTACTGCTTTTAATGCTCTGAAATTATTTGGTTTGAACCAATGATAATAATACTTGGATCTCAGAAGTGCATAAGATGGTGCTAGTAGGTGCTATATGACAATTAAATTAGATTTTAAGCATAAAAAGATTCATGTGGAATCATAATAATATTGATGTGGAATCATCAATATTTCTTTTGGAGATATGCGAATTAAAGTTTTTTAACGCTGAATCGAATTAAATCGAAAATCACAATTCTTGTTTCAAATCTGAAGCAGATTGAATCGATAAAATTTTATTCAAATCGAATCGAATTGTTGAAATATAACTTTTAACAATATAATTATTGTAGATTGAGTTTTAACACATAAATAATAAAAGATTTTGTAAAAAAATAATATTGGTTATAAATTCATTTTAATGTAAATTCATGTAAATTCATTTTAAGGTAAATAAATATGTATTTAAATATTAATATAAAACTGATAAAATATACTTATTGTTAGTGTGTCACAGGAATTGAAATAATTAGGTAAAGAATTATTGAAGTACTCTAACGTACTTATCCAATAACATATATATATAATAACAAATATAAAAATAAAATATAAATATAGTTTATTTTATCAATATTCAAAGCTTACTATTTTTTCACATATATCAAACTAACAATTAACAATAGAACTACAGTACATGCCCATACAGCACCGAAAGATTACAAAAACATTGATTGCATAAACCTTACATTGAAACATTGTAATATTGGGTGGTAGTTGCGAAATATTTCTGCAATGTTACTGCAAGCTTACGGCAACGTTGAAATGTCCACTTTCAAAAATATTACAATGTAAGATTACAGTAATGTTACAGTGCAATGTATTTGTAATATTAAAATGCATTGCACAAATATGCAAAATGCTTTAAATTTGATAGATAAAATTTGATAATATATAAAGACATCCAAGAGAGATGAGAATAAACTTATTGCAAAATTGTGTAAGTTTATAATCTTTTTGCACTCGAAACTCACAATCAGATATTCGAATGTAAAAAAATTGTGAATTTACGCAAGTACATGAGTTTATTTTCATGTCTTGGATATCTTTATATATTTTCAAAGTTTATTTATTAAAATTTGAARTATCTTGCATATATTAAAAAAATATAAATAAATTGTTTATTAAAATATTATTTATTTAATATTTAATAAATATTATTTATTAAAAATATAAATAAATTGTTGGTTTTATATAGAAATTATTAAACAATTTT
>JANQDE010000355.1:0-17603 GCA_037157785.1 Cephalotes varians | reverse complement strand
ACACACACACACACACACACACACACACACACACACACACACACACGCACGCACGCACGCACGCGCGCACGCACACACACACACACACGCATGTTCGTTAAGAACTATTCAGAAGTGTTTCTGATAATATACTAAAATTAAACATACTATAAAAAATATGAGAATTTTATAATATTATTAGTTATATATTTCTGCAACATTGCTAAAACATTTCGGCGAAATATTGTATGTCTCTGAAACGTCTTTGCAACATTACGTTGCATGTTGCAACGTTTCTGAAATATTCCTGGAAGCTTCGACCTGCTGTATGGGTGTTAAAATATTGTACAAATCTAATAAAACAATTTTTGCTTCAACATTTTTACTTCAATAACATGATTGCACTGTTTTATTTAACATGATATGATCAAATTATCAATATATGTGATTCATAATTTTCCAATAGTTCGGATTCGAATCAGAGAGATTCAAATCCGAATCAAAAAAATTTTATCTGATTTCATTTCATTTCGATTCGTATTTAAATAATTCGCACATCTCTAATTTTTTTTTATCAAACAGTAATTTCCACATGTATATTTTATATCAAGAGGAATGTTTTTATTTAATAGCTATGCTTGTAGACAATTATTGAAATTAATGAAAGTTTATTGTGAGCTTTGTAAGAATCCAAGGACTGAACAAATGCAGACATTTGTATCCTACCCATTTTGTGTAAACATATTATATATCTATTATACATCTATGTATAAAATGTTTTTTTTATTACATTGAAATTCCCTTAATTTTTTAATAAAATGTTATTCAGACATACAAATAATTTTTTCTATTGAAATTTTCTTTTAATTTCTAATGATATACAGGGTGAATCATAATGGTTGTATGTTACATCTTACTATGAGAGATAAATTATCGACTGCAACTGTAATCAACTAAACGTTTCATAAATGACAGTTGCTTGGGTCGACCGTGCGTACTGAATACCCGAGCGTGATGTACAGTCAAGTTCTAAAGTATGAATTAAATGGCATATATCATTTATAGAAGATATGCATGCTTAACATATAAGTTATTTACAGATTTTTAAGATGCTATTAGCACTAATATTTAATTGAAGATCTAAAGAATTAATTTATGACTTTATTCAGCTCAGTTTGGAGAAATGCGTACGAGTTCGACAAACTGTCGGCGCGCAGTTCAAAAAAATAACTGAAAAATTTAAAAAATTGTATCTTAAATATATACAATAATATAATTAGGCACCCAAGATTTAGCTTTAACCATGTATAGGCAAATTCTCATTTAATTCGATGAACTCATTGACGGTCTAAAAATCTTTATATTTATTTGATATTATTAATATATTTAACTTTTTTCTTAAACGCGGTTTATTTTTGCGTGATTTATTTTTTATTTTTATACAACTTTCCTTACGCACTCTTTTCAAATTAAAAACGAAATTCTTTTTACGCGATTTCTTATTATGTGGAACATATCTATCGCGTAAAAAGAAAATTAGATGTAAAATATTCTTATAGACATTTTTATAGAATGCTATAAATGCTGTAGGATGCAAAAAAATACTATTTTATAAATAATTTTTTATAAATATAATTCTTATAGAACACTCGCTTTATTGTATTTTTCTATAAGAAGTATTCTACTGAATTTTTGACGTATAAAAATAATAAAAATTATAAATAACGTGAACTTCCATACCACTCTTGAGGTTTCACTTTTGGCGCGTTAGATATTTTTTTTTAATGGACCTTCATCAGGAGCCATATTCTACCACATTTTCTAATCTATTTTTTTCGAAATGTAAGGTTCAATACATATTGAAGTCATATTACTCGAGCAGCACAAATTAGTTGAGCAATGGTTAACCAACGGTTCGCCAACTAATTTGTGCTGCTCCGGTACGTAAGAGCAGACGCAGATGAAAAATTATATCAAAAATTCAATAAAATACCGCTTTTTATAGAAAAATACAATAACGCAATTGTTCTATAAGAATTATATTTATAAAGTATTATTTATAAAATTGTAGTAAGTAATTACTACGAGTATAATGTATTAAGTAGATTTATTTTAACCCAGCTTGTATGCTTGTAACTGTCGCTTCAAAACTCTGATGTAACAACAATGTTCTCTTCGCACTGGCACTCACGCAACCCCCTCTCGCTACCAGCGTCGCCGCTCTGTCGGCTACCACACTTCCAATGTTCTGGTGGTACCCATCGGCCCTCTGCTGGCCGTTAAACCATACGATGCGATTGAAATCCACTTGACTTTGCATTTCGTTCCACACTCGGCTATACTGACCCTCTAGTCGTCCTCGACTTCCTCTGAAAATAAGGCATCGTTAGTTCTATCCTGACATCCTCCTTGAATGGGGATCGTTTTTGATATTTTCATTCCAGTCACATAAGCAAGGCGATATCCCGCGACYGCCGTAGTGTACCAATGAAATGCCAGGCCACATTACATCTCACGGGATCAGGTGAGTCAGGTTCACGGATTCCCCTTTCTCAGCAGACCAGCAACTGATGCCAGACCGAAGTTCGGCCAGGAGTCCTGGCCTCCGCCAACAGTTCACAATCGCACGAGGTGACCACTCTCGCACGCGGGAACCTGCCGACTCGGCCTAATTAGGGTCCTGACCTCCGCCGGCAGTTCACAATCGCACGAGGTGACCACTCTCGCACGCGGGAACCTGCCGACTCGGCCTAATTAGGGTCCTGACCTCCGCCGGCAGTTCACAATCGCACGAGGTGACCACTCTCGCACGCGGGAACCTGCCGACTCGGCCCTTCGCCTCTTAAGTCAACCATGAAGCCACTTCACTCACCATGCTCATTGCGCAGCATCAAACGTGACCCATTTCCGCAAGCTATCCACAGCTACTACACTCCTGGAGTTCGGAGACTTCTTCAGATCCCGAAGATCCTGCACTTCATAACGGTCGTTAGGCAGCGCTGCTACTATTCTATAAGGCCCCCTTGCTTTGGCTGCCAATTTCCTGCTTTCGCCCGTCGAAGGAGGGGTGGAGGTCATCATCACAACGTCTCCCACAGTGTATTGAGGGGCCTTGTACCTACGTATGCCAAAACTCTTCTTCTGCTCTGCCTGCTCTGAGTCCGTAGCTGCCTTAGCCTGTCTCCTGAGCTCTCTTAGGCTCACTTCATCTAGGATGTCTTGAATCCCGGATAGCAATTTGGCATCAGCCGGGCTGTAGGGTTTATAGCCCAGCAGTAATTGAGTGAGACTCATTCTGGTGGTTCGATTTGACGTGCAATTTATGGCACTCTGAACCTTCTTCACGTATTCGTCCCAGCGGTTTTCCGGTTGACCAGCACATGTAGCTGCCAGCGAATTCAACACAATGTAATTCATCCGCTCGCACTGCCCGTTGGCCCGGGGCGTTGCTACAGCATTCAGTATGTGCTTGATTCCATACTCTATACAGAAAGCCTTAAACATGTGGGAAGTGAAAGCGCTACCCCTGTCACTAATTATACGTGATGGTACTCCAAATATTGCGAACAACTGATTTAATGCCTTGACTACGCCCTTGGCTGACGTGCTTCTCACAGGCTCCAGAACGCAAAATTTCGTGAACCCATCAATGATCGTTAGGATGTGGGTATGTTTACGTTTACTGCGTACGAACGGACCAATGTGATCAAGATGAATTGTATGAAACGGGATGGCCACTTTCTCAATTGGATGCAAGAATCCGGGCCTTCGACCACTAGTTGCTTTATAATAGAGACAATTTAGGCAGGCCTTGACATACTTGGATACAAATTTCCTCATTCCCTTAAACCAGTAATTTTCTCTAATCTTTTCTAGAGTTTTGTCTAACGCAAAGTGGCCCTGATCATCGTGACACAACTTCACTACGTTGAATCGCGCCATTCGTGGCACCACCCATTTATTTCCCTTATACGTCTTGCGGAATATTACGCCTCCCTTTAATACATATTTCTCGAAATACTGTTTGGTATCCGGTCTTATTTCTCCTGATTCGAGTATTTTTCGTATAACCTCGATATTAGAATCCTGCACCTGCGCTACTTTTACCCATTCGCTTTCTGTGATATCAACCGCGTAGCATTCTAACGGATTTCGACTTAAATAGTCTACATGAGCTCCTTGAGCACCCGGCCTATATATTATTTCAAAGTCGAAATCCTGAAGATACACTCACCATCTAGCAACCCGAGGTTGGATGTCCCTTTTACTCGCCGTAGCCCTAATTGCGGTACAGTCTGTCACCACCGCGAATTTAATGCCTAGTAAATAGACGCGGAAAGCTTTTAATGCTGCCACCACTGCTAACGTCTCAAGATCATAAGAATGATATTTCTGTTCCTCCACCGACGTCTTCCGACCATAATACGCGACGACCCGTCTGGTTTCGCCGTCCTTCTGAATTAACATAGCCCCTAAACCTAGTGAGCTAGCGTCCGTATGCACCTCGGTTTCTCGCGAAGGATCGTATAGTGTTAATACGGGCCTATCCGCCAAAATCTCTCTCATTTCTCTCACTGCATGAGATTCTTTCTCGCCCCATGTCCAAGGAACATCCTTTCTTAATAAATTCGTCAAGGGGGCCGTCCTTTGAGCAAAATGGGGAATAAATTTCCTAAAGTACCCAGCTAAGCCTAAAAACTGCCTCACTTGTTTGATGTTG
Source organism: Cephalotes varians (assembly GCA_037157785.1). NCBI lineage: Eukaryota > Metazoa > Arthropoda > Insecta > Hymenoptera > Formicidae > Cephalotes > Cephalotes varians. The sequence continues at coordinate 12,904 of JANQDE010000355.1, read as the reverse complement.
CGGGGATCTGCTGTATTCAAAACCGCCTCAACTTTATGCATACCTGGCCTAACTCCCTCACTTGAAATCTCCCGACCTAAATAGTCAATCTTTCTTTGGAAGAACCTGCACTTTGTTAAGTTGAGAGTCAGATTGTTTTCTTCCAATATTCTCAACACTCTCTCTAACCTCTCGTACGCTTCCTTGTTAGACGAAGCTGCTATCAGAATATCATCGATGTATACCAGAGCATTCCCCTTCAAGACTTTATTCATGGTTTTTTGAAATACTGCGGGCGCGTTCGCGAAGCCGAATGGCATTCTCAGGAATTCCCACTGCCCATCCGGAGTGATAAACGCGGTAAATTTGACAGACTCAGGATGCATCGGAATTTGATAAAACCCTGATTTCAAATCAAGCGATATAAAGGTGGTTCTATTCACCAACTGAGCAATTTGGTCATCTATTATAGGTAACGGATAATTTATACGCTTCGTGATTTTATTGAGTCCCCGATAATCAATCGCGAGGCGGGTTTCACCGTTCTTTTTACGCACTAACACTACGGGGCTAGCGTAAGATGATGTACTATCTCGAATTACCCCATTCCTCTCTAAGTCGTCTACTATCTCTTGAACTTTATTCCGATCAGCCTGAGACATCCGATAAGGTCTGCGATATACCGGTTCGTCACTGGTTAATTCTATTTTCATTTCTCCGGCAGTAGTACATCCCAACTCGCTTATATTAACAGCAACATTCTTCCTATATTTGTTTAACAAGAGGCATAATCGCGACAAGACTTCCGGATCAGATTCGTCGCAATTTATCTCCGATTTCTCGATCGGCTTCAGCGCTAGCGTTGATACTAGATTTACCTCGTTGACACCCGCACCCGATGTCGGTTCGTTGATCGTGAATGTCATCCCACATTAACCAACGCGATGCTACCTACTCTACCTAGCACATCCCGACCGATTATTATTTCACTAGTAAGTTCGTCATCTCGTACGACAAAGACTTTTATCTCGAACAGAATGCCATCTATATATATCCTCAGGCTAGTGCATCCTAAAGGGACAACTATAGTTCCGTTGAACCCAGATAGGATTTGACTCGTTTCCTTCAATTTCAAACTAAAGTGTCGAGCTACTTTTTCCTGAATGATAGAGCAGTCACTTCCTAGGTCTACTACACATTCCCTATCCTCCTCCTTCACACGACAACATTTAACTGGTTTGGCTACTGACTGAGTCTCGACTTCCCTAACCTGTAATGGACCTGTCCATTCTGTATCTAGTCATGCTTTTCCTTCGACCTTTTCTTTATTTTTCTTCTTGAAACATTCAGAATCTGAGTGCCCTATAAATCCACAGAATCCGCATTTTACCCTTTTCTCTGTCGGCACAGCGGGTTTCATAGACGTACTAGCCTTAGTCTGTTTCGTTTCCTCGCGAGAAAGTTCGGGACAATCTATTTTCCTATGACCTGGTTTCCTACAATTAAAACAATAGCCCGGATGTCTCGACCTTCCTTCGTGACTTACATACCGAGCCTTGTTGCGGAAACTCTTTGGTTCCTTCTGTTCCTTCAAATCCTTTATCGCTTTACCCTCTCTAATCCTAGGCAGCGGAAACGTACTCAAACATTGATACAGCTCGGATAGTGTTTTGTTCTTGGACGCCATTACATTCATACGAATGTTGTCATCATGCATTCCGTGCACTACCAATTCGACTACTTTGATCTCGGGAATATCAAGTTTCAGTTTGTTTATGCGTTTGACCTTCTCAAATGAATACGTCTGTAGATCCTGACTCGGCAAACTCTTAAGAGAAGCCGCTGTTTCAAACAGCTTGCCGAAATTCTCATCACCTGGAAACTGTCTTACAATGGCTATTGCAAATGCCTCCCAACTGACGGGCGTACTGCGAAGACCATCATACCATGCCTTTACATTTCCTTTCAACTTCAGTGTTGCTAAATACAATTTATACGTATTGTCCCAGTCATACATCACCCCGAACATACTGACCTTCTCCAACCATTCCGCTGCGGATAAGTCTTTTGTTTCAGGGTCAAAATCCGGCAATATTTTCTCATTGATGTATCGATGGGATTTTTTTGTACTCATTATCCTTGCAAGCACCTCCGTCAGTCTCGCAAAATCGGATCCACTGCTCATCTGGCTATACTGCTCGGGTGCCCGTTGACTAGATGTCTTCCGTATGTGCAACCTGGATGTTGATCTATCTCGCCAACTGCGACGTGTGTCGGACCTAGATCGATCACGACTGCGATACTTCGACATCGCAGATCTCCTACTGTGACTCTCATTGTCGCTCAGATGTGTCCGGGACGTACTTCTACTACGAGACCGCCTTCTTCCGAACACCATCTTGAATATCGATCTAGTCTTTGCGTACTTCCCTTTGTTCTTCGTTCTCTCGTTACGCACTATTTGCTCGTTAACAACGTATCGGACTGCGCCGGCACGTGCGTATATCCCACTTCTGATCTGTAGTAAGTAATTACTACGAGTATAATGTATTAAGTAGATTTATTTTAGCCCAGCTTGTATGCTTGTAACTGTCGCTTCAAAACTCTGATGTAACAACAATGTTCTCTTCGCACTCACGCAACCCCCTCTCCTCAGCGCTACCAGCGTCGCCGCTCTGTCGGCTACCACACTTCCAATGTTCTGGTGGTACCCATCGGCCCTCTGCTGGCCGTTAAACCATACGATGCGATTGAAATCCACTTGACTTTGCATTTCGTTCCACAAAATTTTTTTGCACCCTACAGCATTTATAATACTCTATAAGAAGAGCATTTTACATCTAATTTCCTTTTTACGCGATATATTCCGTATAATAAGAAATCGCGTAAAAAGAATTTCGTTTTTTATTTGAAAAGAATGCGTAAGGAAAGGTGCATAAAAATAAAAACGCGCAAAAATAAACCGCGTTTAAGAAAAAAAGTTAAATATATAAGAATTAAATATATTAATTAAGTATGCATAGCGTCTATCTCTAAAATGATATATGCCATTTAATTCATACTTTAGAACTTGATTGTACATCACACTCAGGCATTCAGTACGCACGGTCGACCCAAGCAGTTGTCATCTAAGGAACGTTTAGTTGATTACAGTTGCAGTCGGTAACTTATCTCTCATGGTAAAACGTAACGTACAATCATTGGGCGCTTTCCATTTGGTGACACAAGTCGACGCAAGTATCATTCTGTCTTTGTTATTTGTTGAATGCCGAAGAAGATAGAACGATGTTTGTATCGACTTGTGTAATTAGATCGAAAGCACCTATTATGATTCACCCTATATATCATTTAATTCATACTTTAGAACTTGACTGTACCTCACACTCGGGCATCTAGTACGCACGGTCGACCCAAGCAGCTGTCATCTATGGAACGTTTAGTTACAGTTATTATTACAGTTGCAGTCGGTAACTTATCTTTCATAGTAAAACGTAACATACAACCATTATGATTCATCTGTATATAGGATGTCCCATTTTAAATAATACATTAAGATTTCTCGAAAACTGATAGAAAAATGTTTTAAACAAAAGTTGTATGGTTCGGAGTGGGACATAAGAAGATACCATTGATTTGACTTTGGGTGATATCGTTATGGTCAAGTCAAGGTTACATCGATTTTTTAAAATCGAGTTATGTGACTTGAAAGTTACAGTCCTCAGCATTAACATCGGAATTCTAAATTTATTAACGTGCTATTTCCGAATTGTTAATTCCGACTTCTTTGGCAAAATTATTCATGCCGATTACTTTTTGTCAACGGGTTCCATGAAAATGAGTGTGTGCGATCTTGTTCCTTCTTTTTTTCTCGCACATGTCTAGAACGTGCGTGATACCCGAGCATTACAAGGATAGTGCCTTTCCAGACAGCACAAAAAAACTAAAAGATAACTAAAAGTTGTCTTTTTTAAATTATCTTTTCGACAAAGCAAAAAGATGTCTAAAAGATGACAAAAAGATATTTTTTTTTAATTGACTTTTCGGCAAAACGAAAAGATGTCTATAAGATGTCTTTTAGTTTTGTCTAAAAGACAACTTAAAAAAGACATCTTTTAGTCATCTTTCTATGGTTGTCTTTTCGGCAAAACAAAAAGTCGACTAAAAGATATCTTTCCGTTCTGCCGAAAAGATAACATAAAAAAGATAAAGTCGCTGATCCGAGAACAGTATGCGGCATTGCCACTAGATGGACGCGATATAATTACATTTCTCGTAAATAAAAACTATACAGAATAGAATAATAGTCGTAACATGATGGTATTTTCCATGAAGTAACAAAATGATTTTTTTAGACGGAGCCCCCAATGGGAGCACTCCGTGACAAAAATAAATTAAAAGTATTTTGACAGTATGACTTCTTAATTAATTTTGAAAATTAATTTAGAGATCTGATATTCTTGGAAATTATATATGCCAAAATATAATCTTTTACATGACATAATTAAGACGACGAAAAGATGTCCAAAATTAGTTCTCTTTTAGTCATCATAAGAATGAGGCTATAAGATGACTAGCAGTGGGACATCTGTCATCTATTAGTCATCTTTTCGTCGACTATGTTCTCTCACTAAAAAACATCTTTATAACAATTTAGACTTTTAATCGTCTTTTAGACGACTTGGTGTTGTCTGGGTAGGTCTCTGGTTTCGTACCATTATCGAATCTTTGTTTACTGTCGTCTGTCGCGTTCTGCATTACCCAGTAAGCAAAATGTTAGCAGAATATCGACAGACTGGCAGCAGATTTGGTCAGAAAATGTCAGCAGATTGACATCAATTCCGATCCCATTCTACTTCCATTCTGTCGACAAAATCTGTTCACATAATAAGACAGCAGATTGACATAAAAAATCAAGCAAAACCTGCTAACAGAACGTGACAATAGATTGACGGCAAAAATCGAGCAGGCTCTGCTGCTTTTATTTAAATTGTGACGTCATTGCTACTGAAAAATCTTCAAAAATGACCTTCTCCTATTTTATTTATTTTTAAAATAGTAATTTTAAACATAAGTAAAAATTAAATAATATTAAGTTTTATTAACAGAAATTAATTTACATTAACAGAAATTAGTTTACATTAGATTTTGAGAATATATTCTAAAGAATATATTCTAAAAATATCGTAGTCTTTCTTCTCTATACTAACATCAGCGATCATTTTCTAACTACTATGTTTGTTAGCTTCCTTAGTGCAAAATCACAATCATATCTAGCGTTAATAAGCGTATGTATAAATAATAGTAGAAATAATTATGACATTTCAATAGATTTCAGTTATATAAAGATCCTGACAAATTTTAAATACGAGAAATGGACACTATCTAGCGGCAATCTTGAAAGTAGTTAGTGATAGCGCAGATCTTGCTCGGTTTCTGCTTCCAGTCTGCCGTCAGATTTTGACAACAGGTTCTGTTTATTTCTATCGCCAATCTGCTAGCATAGAATGTCAATAAATTCTGTCAGATTTCTAGCAATAGTTTGCCGATATCGTCAGTTATTACAGACTATTCTGTGTGAAATTTGTTGCCTTTGTAACATCTGAAATTTATAACAGACTTTGCTCAAAATCTGTGTCTTCAGGTTTGGCTATTTGGGTAGATTTCGCCGCAGATTTTTTTGGAAAATTCCATACAAGTCCATACTGTTAGTCCATCTGATCAGTATGCCTGATTACAATTCTAATGAGATTGTCGACATACTTCTAGTACTTGATGAATGCAGAGGTAACTATCGCAGAGCTGCAGCTTTGTATCATCAGAGGTTTCCTAGAAGGCATCCGATGCTAATCCCGAAGACTGTAACTTTCGAGTCTCATAACTCGAAAAGTACTTAAATGAAAATGAACTTCATTATAGTATTTTGAAAAACTCTTGTTATCAGCTATTAGATTCTAGAATCAAAAATATGGTATTTATATTTAAAAAAATCGATGTAATCTTGATTTGAACTTAATGACACCGCTCAAGGTCAAATCAATGGTACCAATTTATGTCCCCATCCGAACCATACAACTTTTGTTTGAAGCATTTTTATCTAACATAGCTTTCGAGAAATCTTGATTTTTTATTTTACATTATTTAAAATGAGACACCCTATGCGTGTGCGTGTGCGTGCGTGTGTAAAATGAGACTACATTTCGTTGTTTTCGCTAGCCTTTTCATTTTAATGTAATCGTACATGGTCATCGGTTATTGATAAAAAAAAAAAGGTAATTTCAGCCTGGCAGTTAAAAAGAAATAATTTTATTATAGATCTCTGCAATTGAAACTATTTACCCAGCAAACGAAAACAGATTGGAAAATTAAAAAAATATTCACTTCAGCGTTGCTAAATTCCAATTTTTGATTTTTTTAATTCGCAATAAGTGTCAATGCATATATATTGGCTGTTTACTTTTTAAATCTGACGCAATGCTCACAAAGATGAAACACGCCAGCTCCGTTTGAATCATAGAGCTAATATAGATAGAGTAGGGAAGCCAGGCCTCCAGCTATCCCTCGGTTAGAAAGAGAAAGAAAATCGCGGTACCCTATCTATCTCTTTCCCTATCTATCTTTTCTATCTCTTTCTTATCAAAACAAGTTCAAAAGAAGCTGTCTCTTTGCGCTTACTGCGCATGCGCCAGAAAGAGATAGATATGGTACCGCGATTTTCTCTCTCTTTCTAACCGTATGACGTTCCCACTTGCAGGCAGCCATATGTCTCCCCTGCTCTATCTATATTACCTCTATGGTTTGAATACGTCATGGGAAATTCAAATACGAACGTTTCAATTCACAAAGATAATAATTAGATATCAATGCGTCTGTATTAGAAAATGCGAATAGCTTTGTTCGCAATTGAATCTGAATTAATTCCGATTACCAAAATCTCGAATCAATCATTATAATGCAACTAATCGAATACACGATACATTTTTTGAATTACAACGAATGCGAAGTTGAATTATCATACGTTTAATTCATTTTGTGTCCGTGGAGTAGAATTTAATTCTCGAAATTTAATTCGTGCAAAATCGATTTTTTCATATTATATTTTTTATTATATTAAAAATAATTTATATCCAATAAAGACGTTGTTTTGTATTGCAACTGAAAGCTTAAAAATGGTTGAACAATTAATTACTTTTATCCGTAAAAAGCAACATATATATATATATATATATAGCGCGCGCGCGCACACACACACACACACACATACACACACGTGTATTGCACTTAATTTGTTATGGATTCAAAGAAATGAATAATTTATTTCATTCATACAATCATACATAATTTATTTTACATCTATATTCACATTCACTGAAAAGATTGATTTTTTCTTCTTCATATTTATCTTCAGCATTTCGAAGAATAAGATACGAATTAACTTTATGTGTTTTCTATGCGATTCCATTTCCACGGATCAAGAAATTTAAGATATTCATCGTATTCAATCAGATTTATTCATTCCAATCCGCTTTTGTTTGCTGGGTAGTTTATAGTCCAGAAGAATCATTTATATCATCAAATCTTACCACTGTAAATTTTGTTCCCATAGAGATAGAAATCTGCAATAGAATGAAGAAAGATGTGAATAGTGAAAAACGCAGCACAAAAGGAGTATTCTGAAAAACTGATTTAGAATAGAAAAAATCAACTGTATTCCATACGTGCACACGTAGAGAGAAAGAGGAGGAGGAAGGGAGTGTGTGTAAATGGAGATGAAAAGTCAATATCATACATGTCATTTTTAATATATCTATATAACAATTTATTCATTTTCATATGAATAAATTGTTATATAGATGAATTAATCGAATACATTCTTTTTTTCAATAAATCATAATTTTAAAGAGAAAGAGAGAGAAAATACACATTTAAAACAGATTTTAGAATTTAGTTATACCAATCATCTAATTAAATGCACTCAGTATGTGATTTTTTTCTATATTTAAGATATATAAGTTATATTAAGATATATTTTTTACAAGTTTACCCTATATACAGTTGTAAAGTACAACTAAAATAAATATACATAGCAATAACTACATTGTGAAGGAATTATCTTTTGTGTATAGCAGCATAATTTTTAGCGTAAAATAAAAAAAAAACTTTTTTAAATTAGCTTTTGTATAAATTATTTTATCTACATACTACCTTATATTTTTTTATAAACGAATTATTTTATTACATATTCCAATTATTTGTACAACTGTACATTAATAATTAATATACATTCGTGTGTTTGTATCGTTGAAAGTATATATCATTCAGATAATTTTATATAACATTCTTTTTGCTGATTATAAAATATTTTATATTGTTACAAATGAATCATCTTCGCATTTTAGCCTTATAGCTCGCATCAGATAAGGCAGTCTTTCATATTCTGGTAATTTCATCCAAGAACTAGAGTTTATCGCAATTGCATTAGTTTTTATTAATGCTTCCACGGATTTTATTTTTAATAACCATGTACTTTTTAGTCTTTGAGAATTCACAGCATATGCAGTGTCAGGTAAATTGAAGATAAGTATCCTAAAATTCAAGATATAAACTGATAATAAACAAGTAATGCAAAGTCAATTGTAATATGTTAAATAAACAGAATATTCTTACATCTGACTTTCACTTGGAGTTTGAATATCTTCAATGTATGTTGTATTAGTTCCATTGGATGTAATTATATTAATTGCAACAGGGTATCCACCTTTCCGCATTACAACAACGTGATCTAAAATAAAACTTTAAAATTCAAATTGCTAATTGCAGTTGAAAACGTGATAATAAGGCATAAAATTATTAAAAAATATCCAAGATAATTGTTAGATTAAGGCAGATGGACGGGCGCGCGCGCGCTCACACACATACACGAATTGATGTTTACCAATTTACAGGAAATTAACATATTTAAAAATTAAATATTTTGAACTAGCAAGCAAAGATATTTCTCTATTTGTAAGAATGAAAAGAATTACATTGTTTCTAACTTACCAATATAATGTCCAAGTTTTGTCCTCATATCGTTGTAAACATATTGAGGGCCACCTAATGCTAGTTCTAATGCCATCTTTAAGGAAAATGTGGGAAGTATAGGACCAAGTAACGTTTTGTGTATACTTATAGCATGTTCGAGTATATCTTGCGACGGCCATGGTCCATTATATGCAGGATACAACGTCTTAACACTTTGATATAAAAGTAACAACTCTCTCATGTGAATATTCTTCATGGGTTCATTAGTATTTATAATTTTAGAAAAAACTTTGCTAATTAAATTTGGGCTATAACAATCTAATGCAATCAAATGCAAAGCAAACTTGATCATAGATCTGTTGAAAACTTTGTTCTCCACTTTATTCGCCAATATAGCATCTCGTATAACATCCCAAAATACTGGTTTGTAATCAGCATTAATTAATCCTTCTAAGAAAATAGATATTCTAAAATACGATGCGTTTTTTAGCAGAGTTGGCTGCTCGAAGCATTTTGCTGCTAAATATTCTAGAAAGGGTATATGTGCATAGTTTAGCTCATTCAAAAGTTTCAGCAGATAGATGCTACTATCAAAAGAAATCTCTGCAGATAATGCTGAATTGACAAAAGCATCCACCAGTGCTTCATTGTAGAACTTGCATCCATAATCTTTGCTGCAATAATAACATATTGTCGATATTTTATTTTTCACAATGTCAAATATTAATATTAAGAATCTTATAAAAACAACATACTTCCTTGCTGTGACAAGCACTAATTTATTGAGCGCTCTTTTTATATCTGAAATACTTAATTGTTTTGCATCACTTATTAAAATCTTTTGAATATTAAATAGCAATTCAAAAGCTATCGGAGACAGATAAGAGGCGACACATAAGCTACAAAAGATAGACCAAGCTGTTTGTACATTCAGATTCGTTTGTAATGATTTTTGTAATGATTTGAGTATCATATTTTGTATTTCTGGATTATTAATATTATTTTCACTTATAAGTCTTAATGACTGTGTCAGCATAGAAATGTTATCTAGCTCCAATTTTGTAGGTAACTGCGCTTCAAATACAACAGGTAGAGCTATCAATAAAGCGTCTCTCAATGGTGTACTATCCATTTTCTTTAATAACACAATTACATTAATTATATCCTGAAGTGATATTTCATTTACGTTTGCACGAATCATTTGCAATAATGACTGAATTAAAACACAGTTGGCTGGAATCTTAAAATATGTTAACATTCTCAAACTATTAATAATCTCATTGGTTTTCATAAGTCTAATATTTCTATTTAACACTTCACACAAGCGTATAAAACCTATGTGCTGTTTGATATTTTGCAAATTCTCTTCCATATTTTTAGAAGCTTTAAATAATGTAAATATTGTGTCAATAGCATCATGGACAGTCATATCTGTGCAATTTTTTGCTGTCTTCTCTAATATTTCATTAGATTTGTATGATTTCTTGATATCAATGGATACATAATTATTTTTTTCTATTGGTGATATACAATCCTCCAACTGAGTATGATCTAAGAAACACATATATTCTGTAGAACCATTACGCTTATACTACAAATGTAAAATATTCGATTACCTGTCAAACTAGTACTATAAGCTCGTGATACTTTCTGTATCGATTGTAATGGTACTATATAATTTGATAGGACTGTCCAATTGCGCATTATTGGATACAATCGTAGAAATCTTTTTAGAGTCCCATTCATTATGATAAATACAGCTGTTATTATGTCACAACACTAATTATTCTGAAAATTAGAAAATATATATGCTTCCTTACTTCAAATGTGATCAATATTGTAAGGAAATTAGGAAAAAAAAGAGAGAACTTAATTAAAAAATCTGAAGTGACAATTTGACAGACAATCCAAATATTCTGTTACTGAATAAATATAATCAATGTAATAAAATATTAAACTTTTCGTTGCCAGTAATTTAAATAACGTTAGAACTACTTTTTATTGACCTTTTCTGGCAGAAAATAGTATTTATTACTTGAATGTTATTCGTACATGATATAATCTACGCAACGTTTCGACCAGTCGCTATCCGGTCCTTTTCAAGCGCTACTACAATGATAATAMAATAAATTAGAAATAAATTAGAAATAAATATTTTTGATATCTCAAAATTGGAGAGATAAGCAGTCAATTGTTTAYATAAATCAGTATACGCACAAMAATTTTGTATTAAATATCCCATAACTATGGCAGTGTCGATTAACTCAGTTAGCTGTCACATTATTTTTATGTAAATTATTTCTTTGTTGGAACCGCACGTTCTTACTTCGCATTGTTGGATCGAAGACTGAGATCAGAGAGAACGTTCTCTTATTGTTATTGAAAGTAATATGTCATCATTGTTTATGTTATTATTCTGTCGTAAATAACATTTTATTTCTAATTTATTTCTAATTTATTTTATTATCATTGTAGTAGCGCTTGAAAAGGACCGGATAGCGACTGGTCGAAACGTTGCGTAGATTATATCATGTACGAATAACATTCAAGTAATAAATACTATTTTCTGCCAGAAAAGGTCAATAAAAAGTAGTTCTAACGTTATAATTAATGTAACTTAGAAATATTCCAATTTTGTTGTTTAGGTCCTAAAATTTAAAGAGTGATATATAACAATACAATTTTGAAAGCAAATGGCAACTAATTTATTAGAATGTCGTGTTTCAACAGAGTATTTGTGATTATATTTATTTAAAATCATTTGTAAATTTTTCATTGATGCAAACATATTTGAAATATTAATTGAAATACTTTACTGTATTAATTTAATTGTAAATAACAACCGGTAAGTAATTTTTTATGGAGAATAAAAGGTTAGAAATTCCTAAATGTCAGGTTTTTTGTTATGCAGTTGTTACTAATATTTTTTTGTACTTAAAAAAATTATGAACAATACTAGCGGCACTATAAACAATATATAACACAATATAAAATTGGTCAACTAGATAACTTGTTATTTTTAAATTGTGTACACATGCTTCTTCCTAAGGTGCGATTTCAGCTATGTTCGGGAACAACTGAAATATAAACTACGTTCCGTTTCACGCAATGCGCGCATTTATCTATAGTATACGTCACGTATACTATAGATAAATGCGCGCATGTGCGTGAAACGGAACGCACCTATAATAATAGTGGAATGAGCGCGACCCTATAAATAAGTGTGATTCGAGAGAGAGCGTCCAAGGTGGTATCTTTAGCCTTCTCTAAGCTATACTACGCACACAGCATCTATATAATACACTAGACTGCTAACTCCCATTGTTTTCCTTATGTACAAGTGTTGCCTATGTAAAAGCGATGCGCGAAGTGGATGCGCAATATAACCAGATGTAACCTCTATCACGCAATACTGCACATTTTGTGTACTGCACATTTAAGAAATTTTGAAGAAATGCCAAAACAGTGTGATGTGGTAAAGGTTTTAAATAACCTCTCACAAAAAATCATTTATCTCATTTAAGACAAGCAATATAACTATATATAACCTTATCTCAAGTACACCCACGGTAATTGATTCTGTCCCTCGGACATTTTCACAAATTGAAATGTGACCATCTTTCTATATCAATGCTCATAGTTCATGCTYCACGATAGCGATTAGCGCTTACGCTAGCTTACGACGCATTGACATAAAGATCTAACCTGGAAGAGATTGTATGCCCTAACTCCAGGAGGCTTCAACACTGGAATTTCAGATAAGTTTTCTTTTTTCTAAAATTTTCACAAATATATTTAAAAAAAAAAAGAACAATTGCTTTGTGAAGTATGTTATTTTTTTCAGAAGCGTCTAGGATGAAATACATCTTTAAGTCTTTTGACGAGATGCTTCAACTCGTGTGGA
>JANQDE010000354.1:18514-59206 GCA_037157785.1 Cephalotes varians | reverse complement strand
TGTGCGAAGCGTCATGCAGGAGCATGACAATATAAAAATAAACACGATGTTTAACGGTGAATTTGTGGTAGGTGACAAACGCGCCAATAAAAGTATCACCAGGAGAAATTATGAACTCTTTCACTCGTCCGATTTGCAAGARTGATACYAGTCGCGCGTTGTCGAGCCTACTTTAACATCGCTGGAAGAATTTCAAGAACGCGATAGTTGATGGGCGTTGTCACGTATACTCAATTTAACAATTAATGTAAACAAGTATAATCCTTTGCACGCGAGATGTTACATCGAATTACCGCGGGAAATTAAGCTGAAGAGAGCGGTAGTCAACGTACAATCTATAGACAATGCGTGCTTCGCGTGGTCGGTGGTGGCCGCTCTGTATCCGGCTGAAAGAAATCCGGAACGGGATCTTCGTATTCTCATTACTCGACAGTGTTAAATCTGAAATACATTGAGTTTCCGATGACGCTGACTCAAATGAAAAAATTTATAAGTAATAATTTATAATTACATTTATTTCCTATATTTTTTTTTACTTATATACCGAAAATTGGCGGAAAACTGATTTTTAAGAGTGTTGCGAAACTTTTGGGCGGTAGTGTATAACTCGTGGAAAAAGTATTGTGCAGGAGGGGAAACAAGATTTACATAAAGGGATTCGATGGATCGCACAATTCATGGATATACAAAGACATTGCGTTGTGAAAATTTATTATATACTCTTTTTTTCGTACAAAAATAGAAACATTATTATACAAACATATTATAAGTATACACAAAATAAATTTTACTTAAAAATACATAATTGTATACTTATTTTTACTAAAAAATATAAACTTATACAAACATACGTTTACAATGATATTTTATAATGTCCCCATGGTAGCGTATCGTACCTCACGGTAGCATGGTATCGGTAGAATCGGGTACTATGTATCGTTTATCGTCGTACGGACTTAGAGCAATTTTCGTTTCCGATATCGTGTACACTTCATGTAATTTTGATCTTATGCAAGACTGCTTTCGTGTCACTTCAATTTCGTCACGCAGACATCGCGTGTAATCGTCAAACATTATAGTTTGCGTTACTCTTGACACCTTTGACTTTTTTCGTGTCCTTCTTACCATCGACGTGCAAGGCGTACATCTTTGCCCTAAGTCCGACGAATTCGGTCATTATTGCGCCATTGTTCTCGTCTTTCATTAAGCCCGGTACTTTTTTATTGACTAGTGGAATACCGTACGCGTTGTCGATCGGATCGAATTTAGCGATATCGCGTTTCATGATATCGTACACATCGTCGCATTCGATATGATATATAAGACTATCTGTATCGGTATACATAATTTTACATTTTTCATGATATTGCGGTAACATGTACTCGTGATGAAATTCATACAAACACGTCTTGGATATATCGAGGATGCACATACCCACATAGATCGGTTTGTAGAATTTCACTTCGAGTTTACACATTTCTATTGCTACTAGATTTTCTGAAAAGACACTTCGACTGTGAAAATTCGGAAATTTCGCGATCATTGCCTCCGCGCCATATCTTCCGTCCCAATACGTCAAGAGTCGCACGTCGACGTGATTGCGCACATTCTCCATAGTTTTACCAAATACCGCATTGTTCATTAATTTGTACAAATTTTTCTCAAAATCATTGTTTGCGCGAGTTCTGAAATCCGTATTTAGTTAAATATAATCGCGAAGCCATGGAAATTGCGCGAATTGTAATACGCGATGAATCTTTGTTACCCGAAGACCATGACGAGTACATTGCTGCAAGTTTCGATAATGTATGACGTAACGTTTCTTATTGTATAACGTGGCGAGGAGCTTGTCTTCCCGTTTACCGGACAGTTTATCGCGCGTTGGACAAAACGGTAAATCTGCGTGCGCGTCGTGAAGATGTTGCGGATACTCTAAGTCTACCTCGAGAATATAGTCTGTCGGAGAATCTAACGCGACATTCATAACGTTGAAATTAGATATATCGTCGACTCATCGAAAATTGGCGTAGGGCAATGGCTGATACATTGCCCATCCGTACAAATTATTAACATCAAAATACATTAAGTATGATGATGGTTTCGATGGATCGTACGATTCCATGTACTTATTGTTGACTCGCGCGTACCTGTTGGAACATTGACTCAGACCGCCGCGTATTCAACGAACATGACTACGTCAATTTCAGTAAGTAATTCAAAATTTATACCTGTATGTTTTAACATCCCCCCGTAAAACCTGGTAATGTATAATAATACGCGGGATCGAGTCCGTAACTCGCGATACAACTGTCGCGAAAGTTTTCAAATATGTCAGCCAACAACAAGACATCTGTTTTTAGATATAAATCGCTATATTCGCCGAGRGTTCGAATAGAGAACCGCTKCCACACGTTGACAGCGTGCGCGTAATTATCCTCGGATACGGTATCGCCTGTCAACGAACTATAAAACGATTTGCGCGGTGGTAAACACATATCCTCCAACTTTTCGAAGCAGTCAATGTACTCGTATGACAAAATGTCTTTGCGTATCAGTAGATTGAAATTTTCTGTTGATAAATTATAAAATTCGCGTTGTATTATCCGTAGTTTATCTTTACTGAGATACGATGCCAATTTACCTAAATTCGAAGTGAGAAATTTATATGAATCAATAAATCGTAATTTTATGTTTTTTTTCCGTTTATCCTCAGTGCTTTTAACATTTTTCGTGAATGAGATATATTTTTCCTTCGTTATCGGAAGTARCTCAACACRTCYATCGTACGCTGTGGCWATTTCCTTGATAATAAAATGCGCGTCGTAGCCAGATAAATTATGGAAAACTACGGGAATGCAATGMGAATCTTTGTAATTTAAGGGGTCTTCCCACTAACTGCCTAAAAAAAAGGCTATTTTTGAGAATTTTTTTTACGATCCCTATAATAGATATTGTTATGATTCTTTTTAGGCTCGATAGGGACATTCTTAAACTATACAAAAAATTTTTTTTCATTCATTAATTATTATTTTATTTTCTCAAAATTGCTGGATCCGCGCAGCTCCTTAAAAAAAATTGATGTCAGCTGTGTTGATGTTTTCTCCGGGAAGAATCATGTAAAACACAAAATTCAAAAATATTTAGGTTCAATGTGAATGTGGCTACTGCCCGAACTAGAATTATTAAGTTTTATGAAAAAAGAACAAAATGGTGGCTGTTTAAAAAAAAAGTTTCGAAAAATTCGATTTTTTGGAGGGGTTTTTCGATTAAAAAAAATAGTAAAAATCAAAATTTTGAAATAATCCTAGTTCAGGCAGTACCTGTACATGTTGCGAATATGTGGTAAAAATTTCAGAAGGATCGATAGAGTAGTTTCTGAGAAAAAATTAACACAGCAAGGAAAAAAGTGGTTTTGAGAAAAACGCGTTTAAACTTTTTTCGTTAAATTCGTAAAAGAAACATACTTATAGCTAATCAGCGATGCCGGGACCATACATTATGCCTTCTGTTTCTACGAACCATTCATTTTCTTCTAATCTGGCGCGGACAAAGCGCGGAGCAGCTGAGCGTACGTATACCTGCTCACTACGGCAAGAGCGCGCCGAGAGGTGCGTTCAAATAAAATCGAAAAACATATACTTAGAATGCTTGGATCTTTATGAAATTTTTACACAATATTCTTGAAATGTTTTACTTTCGAAATCCGTCAAAAAAAAAATCGATTTTTCAAAAGTGAGTTAGTGGGAAGACCCCTTAAATTGCAATTTGAATGCGCGGAACCTCTGAATCGCCCGATCAAATGACAATGATCGCGTACTCGCGTGTCGTTTGACGTGAACGGTTTTTCGCACACGTGACAGTGCGTAGCGCTATTAAATTTTTTTAAATCATCTCGCGTGAATTCATGGGGACATTAACTGATAAAATAAATTTTACATTATGCGGTAAAACTCTAAGTTCTTCGGCGAACCACGCTACACAATCCTTATCACGACAAAACCGATACATGCATAATGAGGCGTCATACGAGCAGTGTACATAGTATGCTAAGCTAAATACCCGATGGTACTGATATTTGGACGTGTCCTCCGTTTCCATCTTCTCCAAGATACATTCTAGATCGGCATATACGACAAATGGGACGTGTTCCTTCCTGCAGTGGTTCTTGAAGTTCAGCCACTTGTCATCCTCGCTCGGCAACCTGATCGCGCAATCATTTATTTGTTCGTAATCCATAGTGTGAGCCTCCAATTTTTCACTCGTGCTGAAGTGTAAGCATCTGCAAAATAGAAATATAATTTATTATTATTCTCTCGAAGAGTTATAAAATATTTTATAATTTTTATTTAATGTATACGTACCGGTCACATAAATATTTCTTGTTCTTGTGTTTGCTCAATTGTGAGCTCACAAGGCAAGATAGATCTTTAATCCACACGAAATGTCCTACGTCATCATCGTTCTACACGTACAGCAAATTAACATGCTTGTCCATTTTTCGATCAACGAGCTGAATCGGAAGGATCGAGAGTTCTTTCTGCTTCTCAATGCAATACACGTTGATGGAAATGTTGTTTTGATTTTCAAATTTTTTTATTTGAGTCAGCGTCATCGGAAACTCAATGTCAGATTTAACACTGTCGAGTAATGAGGATACGAAGATTCTCGTTCTGGGTTTCTTTCAGCCGGATGCAGAGCGGCCACGGGAGCGTCCCGTTTCGACACGGCTCAATTGGACACAACCAACCACAGCGATCGGTGCCTAGAGGCTTTCCAATGTTCAAGCGCTATGAGTGGCTCGTGTCCAATCGATTCGTGTCCAAACGGAGGCCATCTAGCAGCCACCACCGACCACGCGAAGCACGCATTGTCCATAGATTGTACGTTGACTACCACTCTCTTCAGCTTAATTTCCCGCGGTAATTCGATGTAACATCTCGCGTGCAAAGGATTATACTTGTTTACATTAATTGTTAAATTGAGTATACGTGACAACGCCCATCAACTATCGCGTTCTTGAAATTCTTCCAGCGATGTTAAAGTAGGCTCGACAACGCGCGACTAGTATCACTCTTGCAAATCGGACGAGTGAAAGAGTTCATAATTTCTCCTGGTGATACTTTTATTGGCGCGTTTGTCACCTACCACAAATTCACCGTTAAACAYCGTGTTTATTTTTATATTGTCATGCTCCTGCATGACGCTTCGCACATGCTCGAGCACAATTTCTCTCGCATCTTCGAAAAATTGGCGAGGTTCGATGTGCTTAAAATTTTCACGGCACCGGTCATTATACGATTTTTGAACGCGGTATCGATCTCATGCCAAACGAGTCTCTCCGCATCACTGCTGTTTGTACCCGTATAATCACCGCCAAAATGTATAAAACGTCTCTGCAATTGAATTTTTGCACCCTCGAGTCGCGCGGTCCTGGCCACCAAAGATTGACTATTTCCAATTGACAGTCGAGGAAGCTTGGCACGATTGCGTTCTTCGAGCCGTTCTATGCACTCGTCGCATCGTTGCATCCACGCGAAACACTCGCCCAAGGTAGCGACATTATTAGCTTGCTCCAACAAATCGCGTTCAATTTCCACAACTTCCATTATTCACACTTAAAAAACTTAGAAAATTCTTGAAGACTCAGTCGCATAGACGTCTAACGCACTACTGCGATACTACCCGCTTTCTGGTCCATATGTTTCGTCTCTTTCCAATCATTTGCAACCATCATTTTCAAAATCAGCCAGAAACGCTATTTTCACGTTAGTGGCTCGGTGTCAATAAAACAAAGGACATCGCTCGGCGAAGATCTTTATCTTAAAACGCAAATACCGAAAATTTGGGAATACCAAGACGTTGCGGCACGTTCAATGTAAAGGGACAAAGCAGGAAAAATTATGGTGATGAAAAAGGATATCGCTTGGCGAAGATCTTTATCTTAAAAGGGATGTCATGTTGTCGGCTGACATTTTTGAAAAACTTTGGGGACTAAACTAAGACGTTGCGGTATGTTCAATATAAAGGACGATAAAAAGGGACAATGAAAGGAACAAAGTAATAAAAATTATAAAGGGACAAAGATTATCTTACCGAAATTTGTCACACACAAGAGCCTTGTGACGCCGGAGTCTCCCTCTCTTATATAACGCCCGGAGTCCCTCCTCCTCTCGTGATGTCATATCCCTCGCCCCGGAGAACCCCCCCTGCCCCGCATTCCCCTCGGAGCTCCGGAGTTAGAACCCGCCTTACTATGCTACTCACGTTACGTGCATTACAGGTTTTCAGCGCTAATAGCGTCTGCCCGAACGCAGTTTAGGTTTTGGAAGACTTTGTATCACTAAGCTTAGACATAAGCTTCAGGATTAAGTACATCTTAATAAATGTTCAGTTTTATTGGCTCATCATTTATCTCTCCTTTTTGTTATCTTTTGTTAGTTAAAATCAACCTCGATATGATTTTTCTCGTATGTACATACAAATATATATACCTGTTTCGTGTAATAGTAGTATAGCCGGTATTCATAATCGAATCTTATTTAAGATCGTCTTAAGTATATTCTCAAGTTGTCGTAAGCCAATCACAGAGCCATATTAGCGTCTTAAGACATTACTACAATCTTAAAATAAGAACGGACTATGAATACCTCATTTTAATTTTTTTTTTACTCGATGCTGTTGCATTTGCAATTGAATAATATAGACTAAAATAACTGAAGATATAGTCAGCAGCAATAACTTTTTAATTATTGAACGATACAAGAAGTACAACAATAATTGAAGTACAATAATTAAAATTGAATGTAGCACAGTAAAGTAATGCGTGGTCTACAATGAGCAGTAGCAGTAGTGGATGAGACTGTAAGAGTAAGAAACTGACTAATCACAATCGAATGTAAGAAGAATAGTTGACTGTGATCAGTCAATTTCTTACTCTTACAATCTCATTCACTACTGCTACTGCTCATTGTTTATATTTTGTATTTTTGTAGTATAATTAATTAAGAGCACCATCATATACTGCATACTGAAAATTTGACGGGGATGGTGGTGAAACCTCTTTAGTAAAATCTAATTAATTTATATATTACTAAAAAAAAGAAATGATATCTGAAAAATTACCTTTTTTAAAAAAAAAGGTAAAAAAATGGCGCCAAGTACACGCTTTTTTCAAAATCAAAACAGAACGATAATTTTATCTATCAAAAAAGCTGTCGTATATACATATATTTTCTACAAAAAAAATATGGTATTAAGAAATAGCGCCAAGTGGAATTTAAGAAAGGACTATAAATACAATATATTAAAAAATAAATATAAACTATTAAAAAAATTAAAATATTTAATCAAAAAATAACAAATTTAATAAAAATTAAAAAATATATTAAAAAATACAAAAAAACTTGGCGCTGCTAGTATTTAAAGTGTAGCATATCAAGGTTGAGTTTGAATATTTTTTTTTTGTAGAAAGTATATATACGACAGTTTTTTGAAAGGTAAAATTATTGTTCTGTTTTGATTTTGAAAAGAGCGTGTACTTGGCGTCTTTTTTTACCTTTTTTTTAAAAAATGTAATTTTTTATAGTAGTTGCTTTACCAACATTTAATGCTTCAACTTTCTTCAAGTGTTCAAGTTGAGATTCCATCCAACAAAATGCCTGCAATTCGGCATCTTCGAATTTTTTTGATTGATCTGAACGTTCTTTGTCTTTCAAATCAAAATCATCATTTTTGAAAGTACTCATATGTTTTAATTAATGGTGCAGGCTCAGAATAAGTTTCTGAGATGAATCGCTTTGGCAGCGGTTTTTTTCGAATCAAAACGTAAAACGAAGTAACAAATGACGAAAATTCTCTTTATCACATTCCATTTTCAATCGCTAAAAAGTGGTTATGTTTACGAATGCAAGACATGTGTCAAATTATTTATAGAAATATCCAAGCTTTGAAATGACGTACAATTTTCGAAATATCTCTAGTAGATTTGTAGCTACAGCCATCTGTAGTGAGCTCTTAAAACTAACAGTACATCCAATAGTAAGCGATTAAGGGCCAATTTCGCCAACGTTGGTTAAACTAACCAACGGTTAATTCCAATGGAATTATCTAATCGCATTTGTCTTTGATTAGAATAAACCAATCATGGTTAACACTTTAACCGTCGGTTAACTTAACATTGGTGAAATTGGTCCTAATACGTTAAGAAGATGCTGGAATCATCTGTATTATCGGCCAAACGCACATTTTGTATTTCTCTATTTTCTTCGCTTTCTTTATACAGAATAAAAAATCCTTCTCCAGAATAAGAAAACAAATACAAACAAATATGGATAAATAAAAAACAATACGAAAAATAAAAAAAAAAWTTTTGAATTACAGTTTCCTGTTATCACCTAGGTTAATTCATTGCATGATATAAATGATTTCAAGTATATAACCACAATAAAAGCATTTGCCCATATTTTATTAATACAGAAGAACGTTATGAGACCTTGAATTTATGATTTCGAAACTTACAAGAGAAATAAATAGAGAAGTACGATTGTACGAACTGTACGATCATGAAAATTTGTGCGAATGTTGTGTGCGATATCGGTATAATAGAGTAATACAAAGCGTGTTGTTGTCGTCACTTTCATAATTTCGACAATCGTGTTATCCTTGTCATTTCATTTTTAGTTCTGAATCAGATATGTCTGTATTATCGATATCGTTTAAGTTCGTCTGTCCAGCATCCTCTTAACATCCATTCTTCTAATATTCTAAATGTGAGAATACCATGTAATTTTTACAAAATTTTTACAAAATTCTTAAAATTAAAAGGCACAGGCTGATATCCGTGATGATTTCTAAAAGTTTCTTTGGTAATCATTATAATTTTGTTGATTATCTAAAACAAAAAATAAAAACATTCTTCTTAAAAAAATTAAAAAATTTTTTGATATAGTTAATTTAAAAAATAACGATTTTTTGCAAAATAATGACCGTCTGAATATAAATGTGTAAATTTTTAATAAAAAATCATACTTTCCAAATTTGTAAAAAATAAATTATTGACGGTTAAAAAAATCCTAAACAAAAATTTGAATCATATAAAAAATATCTGAGCAAAATTTCTGTTTAATCGATCAATTAATTTTTGAGATATATCAGTTAAAACATTTTTTCTAAAACATTTTGAAAAAAACTCTTTTAAAGATTTAGATAAAAATTGGGTAAAAATTAGGTAAGGTTACCAATGACGTTATAATTTTTTTTTTTTTCACTTACATCGAATCATCGATTTCTGAACCATATAACTTTTCTTTTTTTCTGTGATCCTCAGTAATTTCTTTCTTAGTTATTTGAACTGTGTTCTCGCCTCTTGCAGTCGAACTTGCAGCTGCACATTCCGCGAGCGTTATATATCGACTGTCCTCAAATTTAGCCCATTGATGAGCATTGATTTCACTACTTATTTGCATTGCCTGCATCATTTTCAATAATGATCGTTAATATTGCTGTGTGCGTATGTTCAACGATGACATCATTTCAATAATGATGTCATCGTTGAACATACGCACACAGCAATATTTGCAGCAATGTTTACCATATTTTACCAACCACTATTTATTTGTTTGGGTGCTATTTTTCAAATCAAATTATTGAGACTTTCATTATTATTCTGTGTGTATTCCCTTAACGCTCTAATAAATTGTCCTGATTCAGATATTTGTATATCAACTCAATTAAGAGACTGTAAGAACTTCGGAAGAATTTTATAATCATGAGTATGAGAGAATCAAGAATATTTATTTTTAGGAGATATTTCCTTTCTCTTTTGCCCATACTCTCCAGAACGAAGTAATTCTCTTGAACCTTTTATTTTCTATATTTTTTTTTTCAAAATTAAAATAATAGCAGCACCCTGATAGCAAAGCCTGCAAAGACAAATTTTGAGCAGAGTCTGCTAACAATTTTTGATTGCAGAGAGGCAACAAATTGTGCACAGAGTTTGTATTATCAGATATTGTCAGCAAATTGCTGTCAGAAATATGACAAAGCCTGCTAGACGTGCTATGCCAGCAGATTGGTGGCAGAAATCGAGCAAAGTCGTGCATAATCTGACGGCAGATTGAGAGCAGATTGAGAACAGAACCTGATTCGAGTAGATCTTGCTCGGTTTCTGTCACCAATCTGCTGGCATAAGTTGTCAGCAAACTTCGTCAACAAATCCACAACCAAATGCAGACACAGATAGCTATGGTTTTATAGTCAAAATCTGATCGAGTTTGCTGCCAATTTTGCACCAAATTGCTAACATTTTGCTATCAGGGATAATTCCACACGAATCGAACTGTTCAGCTCAAGCAGCAGAATATAATTAATTGCACTACCAAAAATAGTTTTGCCCAGTTCTATTACTTGGAAAGGTAAAAAAAACCCTAGAATTCCACAGGATACAAAAATGAAGATTCATTGTTAACGCAACTATAACCGCATCAGCGAGGGCTCTGTTAGCTTATATTCCCGATTGCCAACAGCTTCGTTTGCCTATAACATTTTGCCAATAGCTTCGTTTGCCTACATTCCCGATTGTCAACAGAGCGATTGCTTGCAAGCAATTATTGCGCACATTTAAAAATTAAAACATAAATATACACATTGCATACATGGCAGTATTGCGCACATACACATTGCACATATGAAGTAAAGAAAATCATATTTTGTAAACAGGATATTATTACACACATATAGATTGCATGACTTTATTACCTACATACATATACACATTGCACATATAAAGCATAATATTATTGCACATATTGCATATAAAATAAAAAATTATATAGTTGCATATTACAAACTGCATAAAGTTGTTTTGAAAAACAACTGTGTTTTTTTTACCAATTTATTTGTCTCTTATTCTGTGCATAAATGTATGTATAAAGGTACAATTGCCTGTAAGCGCAACTCAAATCCAATTATTATTTTAAATTGTATCTCGCTTTGCGTGGAAAGTCAATCTATGTGGAATCTTGTTTAGTGTTGCAAAATACATGCATGCAGTAAGTTCCGCCCCCTCTACGGGGGGGCTTCACTATCAAAAAACACATAGATTTGCGTTGAATCTTGCTTTGCGTGGAAAGTTGTCAATCCATGTAGAATCATATGTGCAATAATATCATATGTACAATGTGTATGTGCGCAATAATGTTGTGTGTGCAATGTGTATGTTTATGTTTTAATTTTTAAATGTGCGCAATAATTACCTAGGCAATCGCTCTGTTGGCAATCGGAAATGTAGGCAAACGAAGCTCTTGGCAAAATGTTGTAGGCAAACGAAGCTGTTGCAATCGAGATTATAGGCTAACGAGCCCCTTCGATCTATCTACAAGCTATATACTGTCAACTTTATTTATAAATTTGTTAATAAAAATTTCAGAAAATGTATTTCAAAAGTTATATTATCAAATAAAAATCTTTTTGAAAAATCAATTAACCCATCTAAGTATATGTAGTTCCTTAAGATAGGAGAAAAAATTAATCAATGTTCCCGTATTTATAATATACATTAAAATCAAGTTAGAATTGTATTCTTTAATGTAAATAATTACCGGAATTTTAATCTCCGAAAGATATTCATTATAAATATTCATTATAAAAATTAAGATTAATTTTATTTAATTAAATATTATTATTAGGTTTATTACATAACAAGAAAATTTTAAATTGAATCATTGATAATCACAGTCAATCTGTTTTTTAATTTTTTAATACAAATTTTTAACAACAAAACTAGTACATTCTAAATAACAAATAATCATTTGTAACGAATGTAAAAATCTAAAAAATTTTAAGTAATAATAGTGACAGTAGTGATAATAATGGTATTTAATCATTATAGACAATTTATTGTATGTGAAAGAATTTAAATTCTTCCAACGGCGCTGATAGAAAGGGAGTGTGCGAGTTTTATGAAACTTAAATGCGATAGAAATTTTATAACAACGGACATAAATAGCCGATATGCCTAGCTTTGAAAAAGTGACTCAAATTAATATTCTAGACCTCGTTTCTTTGCACGTGTTGTTTCCAAGGTATATTCATTACCTCTTTGTATTGACATAAATGACGCATCTATAGAGGTGACATCGGAGGTATAGATAATCATATACTGAAACTAATTCCTCTGCCACTTGATGCGCACATGACTTCTGTGACAATTAAAAATACTTCTATCGCAAGTCAATATTAATTATAAGTACAATTTTCAGATCTCGGGACTCTGCGAGACAATTGTTTGCGAACAATTTTTGTATTTCTCACGATTATATTGATAAATCAAAATATATCGATATATCAAATAAAACAAGTAGCTACAATTTGCAGAAAGTAATTAAGTATTCTTTCGAGTATGTCTTTCATTTGTAAAGAACCCACAAAAGAGCGCCGCCAACTGTATTAAGTTCTTATCTCGCAACTCTGTATGTTACCAGAATTTACAACATTGCATATCCTCGCCAAACATCTTGTTAATGCAAGATATCAGCGTATTTACATATCCTCATGTGTATTAATCGAGATTAGGGAATTGTATATTAATTGAGACTAGGATTAAGCTTCTCTGACGTATTATATGACAAGCAAAATGTTAGAAATTGTTGAACACTTGTTTAGGGCGTATCAGTTATAAAAAATTATCGAAAAGAAAAATCGATTTTGGATTAAAATGACAATGTTATTCTCTCTCTCTCTCTCTCTCCTTGCTCTTCCTATTTTTTCCGCCGTTTCATCTTTTAAAATGAATAAAATTTAAATTATAAATTTCTAAACATCATATTTTTTTACATTTTATACATTTTAAGAATTATCTCGCATACTTTACAAACTTTTTATTTAAATTTCTTATGTTGTTATACATTCAACTATATCTAAAATTGAAATTCTTGTGTTTTGAAGAAACCTCAATGTAATTTTGTTTTACAAATCACTCTTAAAATTTAAAGATCATTTTTATTTTTTTAATGGAGTCATAATTCACATCATAATTTCGTTCTTTTCAAAATAAAATATAAAATGTCTTATCAAATGTTTACGATTTGATGATCTTGTTCTAATACTTTCATACCTAGTCACGGCTGAAAGAATCGATTGACGATATTGTGCTGCAACGTTGTTCTCGAAACAGACTTTAGTCTGAGACAATTTTTTGAATTCTTAATAAACAATGAAGATTTTGTTTCAAGTTAATATAACGTATTCTTATATATTATTCTTCTTATATAATTTTATATTAAATTTTATATCTAAATGATCGCTTTTTAATGAATGAATGAATATCGCTCTAATATTTTTGCATTATAAAAAGAATCGATTAAAGACAATAAATTATATTACGATATTCCTTTATAAAATATTTCTCTTGACTTTAATCTAAGATATTTTTTTAATTCTTAATAGAAATACGAAGATACTTAACTGACTAAGTGAAGCAAAGTATATGCAGAATAGTAACTTGGATAGTAACTAATTAAAAAAAATTAGGAAGTAATAAAACTGAATAATAAAATTTATATACTTCTTCATATATTCATTATTTTCGTTATTTCAAACTTAATTTACAAGTATTAAATTTATAGAATATTTTATACTGTACTTCTTTTTATTTCAATCGTTTAAAATAAAATAATTACAAAAATATAATTATATATATATATGTATATATATACTTATTTTAATTTACATAATTTTTTAATTAAGTGCGTTTTAAAATTAATTTTTAATTTAACTTAAGATAGATATTTAGTTTATATAATTTTTAACTAAGTTGTTTTTATGGGTCATTAACTTCAGTTTAAAAAAAACTAACTTACTCTGCAATGTAAGTATATATTTTGCATTCTGCGTTTTCTATTAAATGCCATTTCTCTTGGATCTTTCTCGATTAATTTTACTTATATTACCAAATAATAATTGAAATATTTAAAATAAATAAATTATAATATTTAAATGAGTGAGATAATGATCAAACTCGCGCGCACATGCGCGATAGAGAGCGTGATAAAAGACAAAAATTAAATTTGAATACCGATATTTGAACAGATGTAAATTGGATGTGATTGGATGTTTATCATCGAAACAAGTTCTTCCACGAGAAAAACTACGCTGTTTAAATTTTGTTAAAGCGACTTTTGTCAAAATTGCTTTTTGTTTCGTCGTCGGAACGAGCGACCAACGATTTTTGTACCATGCAAAAAAATGAATTTTTCGCTCTTTGATATAATTTACGGTATCAATTTGTTAACAATGACTAGCCGATTAATTGCATTTATAAAGAAGGTTAAATAACATTTATCCGAAGGTCAAATGTTATGCACTAATAAGTTCGAAAGCAGCTATAAAATTTTGCAAGGTTGAAAACAGTAATCGAGCAAATTTTATTTCACGACGCTGCGTTTCTTTACAATCGAAAGCGCAAACACATACACCCAAATTACGTAAAAAGATATATTATTCGCAACGAGAAACGAGGATAAAAATCGAATATCTTGGCATTAATGCATTTCCATTTTTTTTTCTTTATTCTGTGGTATTCCTTAGTAGAGGAATAATGACGACAAAAAAAACGGCACGCGCAGTTTTGTGAAATTTATGGAAGTATATATATCTTGTAAAAACCACCAATGCACGATGTTATTAAGAGAACCGCTCCGCACTCGATCATTTTTCACGGCAAAACAAGTTTCGAGTATTTATTAAAATTTTATTATTTAAGCTATACCGTGAAAATTTAAATGAAAATTAATGAAGATGATATAACATTTTTATATCCAAATCTAAATTATGTGCAATATTGAAACATGCATTTTTTATAATATTCTAATTTTGAGATTATAATATTATAAATTAATTTTATAATATTAAACTTTATACACGTCTATCGACACGCGCGCACACGCACGCACGCACGCACGCACGCACGCACGCATGCACGCACACACATAGAGGCGCGCATTTGTATAATCTATCTTTTTTTGCTGTAAGAAATAGTCTCGTGTATTATTGTAAATCACGCGTTTGTCTTTTGACTGCGCTGAAGTTATATATTTCTTTATTCTTTCTTTTTCCTATGTAATCAAATTAATTGTGCGGCTTACACTTTAGTTGTGCCCACAAGTAACGACACTCTAGACATATAAACGAGCATCAAGATGAAGGCTCTTTTTCCGGGAATCATTCTCAAGTATCTTTTTGTCACTTAACAGTACCACTGATAGATTCCGACTGATCTTTCCTTATGATCCGTAAGTGCAGTCGGGCGAGAAAATTTACTGAAAACCAAACAGTCAGACCAAAGCTTGCTCCCACTCTCTCATGGTGCTCCTCCAGACCTGCCTGAACGCATACCTACGCACACACACAATATACATGAGACTATTTACATGTATACTCTCATGTAGCATGTGACATCAATGCACATATTCATTATATGTCTAAGACTTACAATGTAGATTCTCGCACTCATTTGTAATCGTGTAATTTATACACTATCGCTAATTTATACCCATTTAACGTAATGCACGCAATTTAACGCGAGATTTTAATATCAGATATCGTTAAATGACTTGGTTGGTTTCTCAGAATTCATCTATGCAATCGTTCATTCGCGTTGTGAAAAGATGTTACAAGTTCTACATAACGGTCCATGATTCATATTTCTGTGTAATAAAATTTCTCTCTTATCTCTATGAATATCTCATGAATTTGTAAGCTTTATCGCTGTATGATTACGCATACAGATATATTTTTTTAGCATTTACATATTATCATGCAACTATCACAAAAACAAGATCTATCTTATAATATAACTAATAACATAAAACACAGATTTAAAATCAATATATATCTCGTTTAAGATATAAAACCAAAAACAAAATAAAATGTACAACTTATACATACAAACATATATAAATTACATATATTATACAAAATATATATATATTATACATGTACATACAATATACATCATATATGTGTATTACTTGTATAACTTATTTAATGCTAATTGATTGCTAATTGAATGCTTATTATATCAGGTTTCATACAATTAAAAGTATATGTTAATAGGTAAAGATCCTGCAAAAGTTTAGTCAATCTTTTAAAGTGTCTGTCAGTATAAGGTATCATAACTTCTAGAGTGGAAGATAAATCTGATATCTGTAGCTCCTGCATTCCAATCTCAGTTATTAAGGCATGTATAACCACCTAAAAATAATAAGATTAAAAGATAAAGAATCAGAAATGTTGCACGCTTGTGTGTGTGTATTCTTTAACAGATCAAAAATTTTATAAAAATTACTTTGTAAAATAAAAAAAAATTTATTTAAAATTATTAAATCTTCATTATACAAGATATCTTTAAAGTCCGCTCGCATTCTCTGTATTTTCAGAACAGTTAAAATTATCAAAACATGTGTTTTTTTTATTTATCTTTGAATAGTTATTTAGATTATATTCCAAAATTCACTGCCAGCGTTAAAAAACTATAATATAAACTAGATTTTTAGCGCTGGCAGTAAACTTTGGAACACAGCTTTAGTTTTAACTCCCGATAATAAAAAAATTCTAAACTGTTTATTCTCTTTGCAAAAGTAAGAGAGAGACTTTTAAGACTAAGTTTTTTTATTTTATCACCTCGCATAATTTTCTACAATTAGCCTAAGTAAAAAACATAAATAATACAAGAGTAAAAGAGTCATTTTTGAAATTTTATCATTTTGAATAGAGCGAACACAAATTTGCATCAACATTTGTTTTAATAAAACTTTTTAAATAAGAAATTAAAAACGAAAGATATATAGACTCAGAATACAATCAAATCAATACAATAAAAAGAGGACTTATAAACTATGCAGAATAAATGTAATATCAATATATATTCATAAATTAAAATACATACGTACAATATACTTCAACTCAAAATGTATCTTCAGTATACAAAATATTAAACATAAGCTTCAGAAAGAAAAAAACAATATATTAAGCTGCGTTTTGATATTTACTGCAAACACTCAAATCTATAGTGCACGTAACATATGCTATAGATTTTGAGTATTGGCAGTGAAATCAGAACGCAACCTTAATTTTGTTGGGAGCGATTCATTTAGACACGATGCGATTCACAGCAACTGTGCTTAAAGTTTTTCCATTAGATCAATCAGTCAGAAAATTTTATATTAAATTGACCAATTAGCGATATGTGCAACCTTCTTAATGTTATTGAATTTAAATTCGAGTCACTTTGACCTCATTGGACGTCTCTCTTCATTAATGTCCCAACAAACTTAGCGATGGAGAGCATAATAGAAAGGGACTTGACATCGTGTAACATATCGATTCCATCAAATAATCAAATTTGTAACAACTCTACGTTTCTCACTTTCAATAGGATATTTTACAAATACATTTTTGGCACTCTCATGGCTCTCCGGTGTCTCCCATCATAACTAATTTGATAATGCGGAATTTAGAGAGGATTTAAACAGTTATCTTTTTGTCTATTTTTTTGCAGATATGTAAACATATTATTCTTGTGACTCCGGGGAAATCATTGGATATTATATTAACTCGCTACATGAACGCTTATTGTTCATAGTTGTTGAGTTGAAAAAAGATAACAGAATTAGTTTTTTAGACGTCATACTTATTAACTTCTTGATCTATATCGAGTGAAACTCATGGTAAGAAATTTGGGCCAAACGTAGGAATGAACGACGAACGCCATTCGTAGTAAGTTTATCGATTCAAATAAGCACTAGTATATTAGATTCAAATAAGCACATAATAAGCACTAGTCAGGCTCGTTAACAAACAGATCTCAGGCATCTTACAAAATTAAACCAGTTCCTCACATATGTACATACATATCATAAGGCGACTAGCACAAGCTCATGGCCGAAGAGGGTCTATATGGGTCAACACGTGAGCGACTTTGTTATTAATTGTGGCACGCGCTGTCACGACTTAAATCATAAGGCAAGTTAAAGATAACGGAAAAATCATTTTCACGATCTCTATCATAAATCAACATTCTCCGAGAGATTTCTCAATTGTAATTCTCATCTTAATTAAAAAAAAGAATTTTTTAAGTATATTATTTTCTTACTGACAAAATTATCAGATTTAATCAATTTACATTCTCATCTCATCCTTTTCAATAAAAAAATTTCATAGACTTATTTCTATTTTGTTAAAAAAATGGATATCCCTTGAAATTCATTTTTTTGATCAATAACAAGTGGTTTTTTCTACAATAAAGTCATTACCCGATAATAAAATTATTCCACATTCAAGAAAATTTTTTATTTTACGGTTTCGTATATCAAACATATTTCTAATGTTAACATACATAAAAGGATTTTCAGAAATATAAAAACAATACATCAAAAAAACAAATGAGAGTTAACACTGAATTTACTGTGTATAAAATATAATTCTTTAAATCATCTTATTGTTAAAATATGTTACAAAAGTCCGAATGTTTCGACTTCTTTTTTGAGTTATTCTCAACGGAAAACGACAAATTCCTATACAGATTCCAGTGGTGAAAACAAAAGTCAAAGTAAAAATTGTGTGTATTTATCCCAGTTAGTCGAATGTCATTAGGTCAGTCCAAAATTACCTTAGATTATGATACAACAATATCCAGGGTCATCGAAAAGTATCGGATCTTCACGATCCCTAATATCGACCCTAATATCTTCAGTTAGAATGCATTTTGGAGAAAATGTCCAACAGCAAAGTTGTATGGTTAACAATTTGTTAAGTGGCGTGTGATTCCGGCCAGTTAAGGCAAGAGTGGCGACACTTTTTGATTAATGTATTTTCTTTAAACCAATTAATTGGTCTCATTATTCCGCGAACAAAAGTATTAAGGTTATGATTACTGAAAACTAAATAATATTTTACAAGATATTTTACATTTTGTGTCAAAAAATTGTTAACTTCAAACCTTTATAACTCAAAAAGTACTTAATGAAAAAATGTTTTATTATAGTGTTTTTTGGAAAGCTCTCGAGATAAGCTATAAAAATATGCAATAAAATGTAGGGAGTTCCATTTTAAAAAATAAGGTTGACCTTGAAATGACCTTAAAGGACATGGTCAAGATCAAAGTCAAGGTCATCATCTTATTCCTCACTTGAAACCATACAACTTTGCTATTGGACATTTTCTCCAAAATGCATTCTAACTGAAGATATTAGGGGGTCCGATACTTTTCGACCCTGTATATTTTATTGATCAAAATTAGCCAATAATTAATCAACTCACAGCAGAAAGTTTGAAAACACAATCGATAACTCGTAAAATTATATAAAGCGGTATAAAAATTATCATGATGTTCATAAAAAGATCGATAAATTAAAGCTCCTGACTAGTCATCGCGATCATATTAGATTGTGACGTCATAAGCGATAAATGACACATTAAAGTTTCTTGCGTGCCATTTGTAAATAAAAAAAATTTGGATAAAGAAAGTTAATGAGATCGCTTTAAAATATTTGTAAAAATGGACCGAAGCTATTCTTTTCTCCTTTGACAGTTAGTAAATAGAAGATAAAAAGCACGTGAAATGCATTTACTCAATGCGCATGCATAGCCTATTTTCACTTCATGTGCCTTTTACGACTATTTATAAGAGAGGGAAAGGATCGGCCCATTTTTACAAGTGTAGCTTTTAAAGCGATCTCATTAGCTTCATTTATTCAAATTCTCTTTATTTACAAATGACAAGAAACTTTATTTACAAATGACAAGAAACTTTAACATCATTTCTCGCTTATGATCAAATATGATCGCGACGACTATTCAGGAGCTTTAATATCCCTTTAATACCCCAATATAATCATTTAAGTGTTTTATTTCATTTTGAAAATTAAGCACTTGTGTGCTTAATTATTTTTAAACTGTGACGAATATACTACATATTTTACCGCTGCACATTTCTTCTTTTTTCAAATAAATTTTTTTCTTTGTATGTTTTCTTTTTTTTCGTCCTAAAGTATTCTAAAATGTGTTAAATTATATGTTTTGTGTTTTAGCTTAAATTTTACTTTAATAACAAATGCAAATTTTTTACTATACGACAAATATATTCAATATTAAACAAAAAAAAGTCTATTTTTTCATGATGAGTATTCATAAACATCGATATAAACAAATTAAAAGAGTTAAAAGCAGTCAATGAATAAAATGATTAATAGTTAAAAAAGCATGGTTATTTCCTGATTGTCAAAACTTAAAATCCAAGTGAGAAGAGAAAGCCAAAAAAGGCATATTTTAACAATAAGATGATTTATCATTGCAGATACAAAAGAGAGGGCACAATATTATTTATAAATTATTTAAGATTAATACATATGCATGATGTAAATATTCCACATCCGATTGCAGGTTTTAGAGCGTTGTTCTGTCTCCTTATAAACATCATTTCTGAGATTAATCACTTTCCCAGACCTTTCTAAGATTTCAACGTTATCTAATCAAACTCATGATTAAATTGCAATCTGTGTTCCGTAATTACAGACTAAGTTTTTGTGCTTCTATTAATGCGATTCCGGTGTTTGGAAATTCTTGTCTTCAATTATCTCGATGTTTGGCCCACATATGTTGCAATCTTTGCAAGAGGTTTTGTACACTACATTCTTATGCAGCTGCTTGTTTATCTTAAGTTATCTTTGTGAACACTAATCATCCCTTCAATTTTACTTAAGCTATAAAAAAAAAAATTATCTTTAACGTCTAAAGAATTTATATTTAACTCGCGTCTGAAGAACTTATAACTTTTTAAATTTAATCTGAAATCTTTGGTAAAAATGGAATTGTAAATCATGTTGTCAGGTGTATTTTGTGATTCTTTTTTATTATTTAAGGAAATGTAGTTATCCTCTCAGTCAAAAATTTTAAACATGAATTCAAGATTTCAAAAATAATGCTTAGAGAATAACCATTGTTTAACAGGATGTTAAAAACTAATTCAAGATTTTTTAAATGATATCTGAGATGCAAAGATAAAAACACACGATCAATCATATCTAATAATGTTTCGTTTCTGAGAAACGGGATGTTGAGAAAGAAAATTCAAATATCTCTCTGAAAATATCTCTCTCGTAGCTTTATACCGATCAAATTCAATAGTGGGTGCCTTTCATTTACTGACACAAGTCGATACAAACGTTATTCTGCCCTTTTTTGGTAAAAAATAAGTAACAAAGACAGAACGACTTGTATCGATTTATGTAACTAAATAGAAGGCACTCAATGTTATTAACAATTTTAATTGTTATTCAAGTCAAGAAAATTCAAAACATTACCACTCAATTCAATTGTAAATTGTAATCTAGAATGAAAAGAATTGAAAACATTCAAAACTCTTAACTTTTTAGTTAAAGATAAGGGAATTGCTATAACGATATCATCCACATATCTGAAATAGAAATCTTTCATTTGAAAGAAAAACATCTATCGCGCAACACATTCCATATCACACATTCTTTACTAAATAGGAATTTCTCTCCTGCATTTCTTTAATCGTCAATTTGATAGGCTGGCAAAATTGAATGATTAGCCTTAAAACATAAAGAATAA
The DNA here is from genome assembly GCA_037157785.1 of Cephalotes varians. Taxonomy (NCBI): domain Eukaryota; kingdom Metazoa; phylum Arthropoda; class Insecta; order Hymenoptera; family Formicidae; genus Cephalotes; species Cephalotes varians. The sequence continues at coordinate 37,576 of JANQDE010000354.1, read as the reverse complement.
ACTGTGAAGAATTTAAATCAAGTGCAATACACTTACACAGCTATTAAACTAAATCGCCTTTATTTTGTGTTAAACTTGTATATGATAATCTTTAATTTTTTTCATTTAATAAAAGTTCCTCTTCAGGACACCATTTTATGATCAATATATATATATATTTTTTTTAATAACATTCCCGTTCCTCTTTTAACATGATCAAAGATAAATGGTTTGTTAACTTTTCTATTTCAAACTCCTTAAGAATACGCCTTTTCCAACTTGGTAAGAAACTTTTCGCCTTCCTATAATTCCTATAATTGTGGAGATAGCTAAAAGTATTAAAATAATATGAATAAATTCCCAATGGACTCTCAATTGGCAATCAGAAACCTTGTTATTTCTATAATTAATCTTTCCTCTTTTTCATAATAATTCTTATAATAATTCTAACACTTAATGACTTTTTAGTTTATTGAAATAAAAAACAAACAATTTATTAAAAATATAATTTAGTAAAAATAATCTTAACGTTATTTTCACAAAGATAGACAAAGGCAATGCAACTGTCGTGTTGGATAAAAATGCTTATATTGTAAAAATCATAAAAATACTTTAAGATAAAGATATATATATATTCTAGGATTTATAAAAATCCAATTCAAAAAGTGATGAACTGCGTGGTTTACTCAAGAAATGAGAGGATTTTGATTATATCTCACTGAGTATATACAAGCATCTTTTATGTAGTGACGGTATTCTTCCGAGTTCATAAACATACAGATACACAAGTAAGATTCACAAGTAGTTGCCCCTGCAGAATAATTGTTTCCTGTATTGATAGTCTATTATATTTTCTTGCTGCTTTCTTACATAAAATCATTTCCACGAGTGTTCTCAAATCTTTGAATAATATTGAAAATAATTTTGAATTAATTGGAAAATTATCTTATTAATTGGAAATTTTTATTAATAACAACTATAATCTTATTTCTTTGGATGTCATATCCCTCTTTACAATTGCTTCAGCTTTAGAATCTCAAAAAGATAGTATTTTATTTCTGAAGAGTATAACATCTCGAAGGATGAATTTTTAGGAGCAGTCTCGTTTTAAACTTTAAATATTCGTTTTAAATAATTTTATATTTGGTAACTGTATTTATAAACAAACTTTTGGGACCTCCACGGGCTCTCCATTATCATCTATAGTCGCCGACTTGATTCTGAGAGATTTAAAGAAGAGTGCGCTTGAAGTTCAGATGCTCTTCTATTTCAGATATGTGAATGATATTGTTATAGCAATTCCCTTATCTTTAAGAGATTTTGAATGTTTTCAACTCTTTCCGTTCTATAACTTACGACTGAATTGGTATTATTTTTTTAATATAACAAAACTATCAATAATACTATAGAATTTGACTGATACCATAAAGCTACGTTTTTAGAGAGATATTTGAACTTTCTTTCTCAATATTCCATCTCTCAGAAACGAGGTATTATTATAGGTATGATTAATCGTGCGTTTACTTTCATATCTCAGATACTAACAAAAAATCTTAAATTAATTCTTAACTTTATTATTATTATTTTAATTCTTAACATTCCATTAAACAATAATTATTCTCTAAGCATTATTTTTTAAACCTTGATTTCACGTTTAAAATTTTTGACTAAAAGGCATAACTACATTTCCTTAAGTAATAAAAAAGAATCACACAATACACCTGACCATCTGATTTACAATTCCGTTTTTACCAAAGATAAATTTAAAAAGGTTATAAGTTCTTTAGACGCGAGAATTTCCTTTTATGGCTTAAATAAACTTGAATGATTAGTGTTAACAAAGACAGCCTAAAATAAACAAGCAGCTGTATAAAAATGTAGCGTACAAAATCTCTTGAAAAGATTGCGACATATGTGTCAAACGTCGAGGCAATTGAAGACAAGAATTTTTAAATATCAGAATCACATTAACAGAAGCACAAAAATTCAATCTGTAGTTACGGAACACAGATTGCAATTTAATCATGAGTTTGATTGGGTTAAAATCTTAAAAGTATGAAAAAGTGATTAATCTCAGAAATGTTTATAAAGAAACAAAATAATGCTCTAAACTTGCAGTTAGATATAAAATATTTACAACGTGCATATGTATCTTGAATAATTTATGAATATTATTTTATCCTCTTCTTTGTGTCTGCAATTTTTTACTTCCTCTGCTCACTTGGATTTTAAGTTTTGACAACATCCGTATTTAACCATACTGTTTTAACTATTAACTGTTTTATTCTGTTTTATTCACTGACTTTATGATCAATAAATTTTTTATTATTATTAAATATTAATTATTAATATTTATTGATCTTTTTATGAACATCACGATAACTTTTGTATCGCTTTATATAATTTTACGAATTTTATTAATCGATTGTGCTTTCAAACTTCCTACTATGAGTTGACTAATTGTTGGTTTTTTATCAATAAAATATATATTGTTGTGTATATAATCTAGGATAATTTTGGACTGAATTAACATTATTTGATTATGCAATCGGGATTCATAACACAATTTTTATTTTGACGACTTTTATCCTTAACGTAAACCCATTTGAACATCGAACGTTGGCAAGAACGTACTTTCATATACTGAGGATGGCTTAAAGGAAAGCCGAACATCTGTAAATATAGATAATAAATTACACTAATTAATTACGCTCTGTTAACTGCGGCATTGCTCTTATTGGCTCTTCTAAGATTGATTGACTTTTATGCTCACCGTTGGAATCCGTTTTATAAAAATTGGCCGTTTTTCGTTAAGAATGACTCAAAAAAAGAGTCGAAACGTCCAAACTTTTGTAACATATTTTGACAATAAGACGATTTCAACTATGAAAAAAATTGTATTTTATATACAATAAATTCAGCGTTAATTTTCATTTGTTAATTCTCTTTTAATCTATTGTTGTATTTCAAATGGTTTCTGTTCTATTTCCAAAAAATTTAATTTTCATATTTCCTTTACATTTTATTTCGAATACCTTAAAACAATTAATTTATTATCAAGAGACACGGTAGTGTCTCGCGCCAAGTTCACGCGTAGTGCACTTTATGCGAGACCAAAAGCCGAGATTATCAGATCTTATAACGGCTAAGTCGATTGAATTGATAATAATCAATCGATAGCGCATATCCAAATTATATAATAAAAATATGCTTATTTTTACTGTACGTGTTGTAGGAAAAAAGTAATTATAATGTAAAGTGTAGAAAAAATCTATCTCTGAGATGTACGTATGTATTGTTTCGATTTTTAGACGTTAGGTGCACTAGCGTCATTGATTGACAGCAGGGCTTACAAGATTGCGTTCCGATACTCTCTGCGAGTGCTCAAAATCTATAGCATACATAAGCACTGTAGATATTGAATACTTGCAGTGAATAACGGAACGCAGCTCAAATAACATTCATATACATATACTAAATTATATGCTGATATTTTTACTAAACATGTAGAGAAGGTATACCTTAAACATTTGGATTGAAGCCAACGATGCGCAAATTAGAACAAGACAATGATCTAGAAATGCTAGAGATATCTATATTATTTTCTTACAGAAAATTGATAAGCAATTGCTGGTATTATATAAGTATTTGACCGTGTCTCTTGATAAAATAAGTAATAAAAAAAATTATTTCGAAAATGATGAGTCTTTCTAGTTTTATATGATAAATATTGAGAAATTATATACAATTTATATACAAATATATACGAGTATATGTATATATACAAGTATATACCATTATATACAAGTATACGTAAAGAAGAGAATGATAAGATTTAAGCTAATGATGCTTGAATTAGAAAAACATGATCTAGAAATGATATAACATTAATATTTTGTATTTTTGTAACATAATTAATTAAAGATCATATACTGCATACTGAAAATATGACGGGGGAAGGGGGGGTGATGGTGAAACCTCTTTAGCAAAATCTAATGAATTTATATATTACTAAAAAAAAAAAAAGAAATGATATCTATCAAAAATTACTTTTTTTAAAAAAAAGATAAAAAAAAGGCATTAAGTACACGCTCTTTTCAATCAAGACAGAACAATAATTTTACCTTTCAAAAAAGCTGTCGTATATATACTTTTTATAAAAAAATGTGATATTAAGAAATGACACCAAGTGGAATTTAAGAAAGGACTATGAATACGATATATTAAAAAAATAAATATAAATTATTAAAGAAATTAACATATTTAATCAAAAAATAACAATTTAATCAAAATAAAAAAAATATATTAAAAAATACAAAAAAAAACTTGGTGCTGCTACACCTTAAAATACTAGTAGCGCCAAGATTTGTGGTATTTTTTAATATATTTTTTTTATTTTGATTAAATTTGTTATTTTTTGATTAAATATTTTAATTTCTTTAATAGTTTATATTTATTTTTTTAATATATCATATTCATAATCCTTTCTTAAATTCCACTTGGCGCCATTTCTTACTATCGTATTTTTTTATAGAAAGTATATATACGACAGCTTTTTTGAAAGGTAAAATTATTGTTCTGTTTTAATTGTGAAAAGAACGTGTACTTGGCGCCTTTTAAAAAAAGGTAATTTTTGATAGATTTATTTAACGGATATAGACAATCTAGAATGATTGTCTGCTGTGATGTTTATAAAATAAATTATTTGGATTGCGATACTATCCAAATGTGGGATAGATGTTTAGAAACAAAGATCCAAGAACATAGATCTGACATTAATAAAAACAATGGTTGTCTTTCAGTCATATCAAATCATATACAAAAAAATCATGAATTTGATTAGAAAAACATACAAATTTTAGATAAAGAATCATCATACATAAAAAGAACTATTTGAAAAATGGTGCACAATTAAAAAAAAATAGTTTCTAAGCCTGAACAAACAAAGTAAATAGAATTTCTCTCTGCTTATTTATCAATTCTTTTTCTCCCTCTTTACAGCTTCTTCCATTTTTACCCTTTCTCTGATTTTAATCTTTCTATTGTTTTTAACTTTCATACACAGTTGAAATATTTCTTTCTAACATACATATATTCCGTCAAGATCATCATTCCTTACACATCCATGTTGCACATGAGAATTTCTTAGAAATGCATGTTAATTTCACATATTTGTTTACTTTCAATTTTATTATTTGGATCATATCCACGATATTTTCAGACCGTGCAAATGTTTTTTAAATTTCAGCGTTTTTAGATACGATGTTTTCTATCATCTTTCTTCAATGTATTTTATATATACAGGGTGTTCCACGAGAATTTCGACACTGCACATAGGAAAGTAGATGGGATCGAAATGAACATAAAAGTCCCATATTTAGAACATAAAAGTCCACCATTTAGCGATATTCGCAATAATAACCGAGATATTAATTTTTGAAATTGTACTAATGAGAGCACACCAAGAGAAGCGTTCCAGCCGCTCGAGATATAGCTCAGCCCAGTTTATCAAACGTCGGCGGCGTGTTGGAGAGGCGAGAGGGGCAGCGCGCCGTGCCCGTCATCGCCGCTCCCACATCTCGCCACTCCGTGCCAAAGAACTCGCGTCGATGGTCACGATTACAATATAATGAGACAGATTACAATACATATAATAACACTGCAAAAGTAGAATAAATAAAAACCACAATAAATTTCTGTAAATAAAAACGTCGAAAGTGAGAAAGCGGTGTACAATCACTAAAAATAGATGCAAAAATAACATAATCCTTTAAATAAAAAAAATCAACATAATAAACGCATAAATACTTATTTACAATATCCACAATCATAATTTTTTTCTCTTTCTCTTCTCTCGTGTCGTATTTTTACCGCAAATTCACGATTAATCCTCCATTGTTTCCTTCTGTAAGTATATTATAAGATTGGCAAAATTAAATTCTTTTATCATTTTTTATCGTTTCTTTTTTCACGAAATGTGAAAGTCTGTCATAATTAATATTCACGATTCTTTCATTAATTCTTTATACGATCTCCTTTTCTTATTAGAGAATTACGATGCTTGAAATACTTATCCATAATATGCTACGCTCTTTGTAATAATACAGTAGAAAAACATCTCTTCTTCGATCTCATAATAGATTACGATGCCTTTCGGATTCTACGGTACTTATATCTAGAAACAATGTTATGTCAAATATCCTTGGTAGGGTTAACAACGAAGAGTTCTTTTTTTGTTATTATGCGATAATGAACTTCTTTTGCCGTAAATACACTATTTATTAATTAGGACAGATTTTCAATTATTTATTTAGGATAGATTCCAACAAAACTTGCGATAAAACACTACATCTTCATTGATATTTCATCATATTTCGATGAAATTATATTCTCCTAACAGAAAACAATAAAGAATGATATTAATTCTTTCGAATATTTTTTCTTAAAATTTTTTTTCGATTTAGAGAAGCGATAGATTGCGATAGAAATCAATTAGATTTTCCGTAGAAGATTCTATCGCTTTCTCACTTTCGATATTTTTATTTATAAAAGTTTATTATGATTTTTATTTATTCTACTTTTGCAGTGTTATTATATGTTTTGTAATCTGTCTCATTATATTGTAATCGCAATTGTGCGTAGCGATCATCGACGCGAGCTCTTTGGCGCGGGGCGGCGAGACGTGAGAGCGGCGATGGCGGGCACCGAGCAACGGAGCGCTTCCCCTCTTGCCTCTCCAACGCGCCGCCGGCAGCCAATGTTTGATAAACTGAGCTATACCTCGAGCGGCTGGAGCGCTTCTCTTGGCGTGCTCTCATTAGTACAATTTCAAAAATTAATATTTCGATTATTATTGCGAATATCGCTAAACGGTATGGGACTTTTATGTTCATCTCGATCCTATCTACCTTTATATGTGCAGTGTCGAAATTCTCGCACACCCTGTATACAGAGTGAGTTTTTTAACTTGAGACTGCAAAATATCTGGAAAAATAGGCATTTTCAGAAAAAATGTTTCAGACAAAAAATTGTTTGGAGCGAAGGAGGAGGTAAAAGGGTACCACTGATTTGACCTAGGGTGTTGTTAAGGTCAGGTCAAGGTCACATCGATTTTTTTTAATGGATCACCATATTTTTGATTCCGGAATCTAATAGTCGATAGCAAGATCTTTTCAAAACACTATAATGAAATTCATTTTCATTAAATACTTTTCGAGTTATGAGACTCGAAAGTTACAGTCTTCAGCATTAGCACCAGAATCCTAAATTTATTGTGTGAATTAATCATTTTTGCACAGAAACCCCTATTTTTGTCTATTTTTCAATGTTCTGATAAAATTAGAAATTCAAATCGACATGTAAAAAATCAAAATGACTAGTAGGTCATCTTCTTCATAGGAAAAAAGTTTAAGTAATCCAATATCAATGTTCACAGCTATTCAGACCATTGCCTGCGTTCAGTCATCGAAATGATAGACACAATGTCCAGGACCCACGACGAGGACGTAACAGGATGGATTTTAAGACCTCATTTTAATTTGGCCAATAAAGACAAGATTGTGAGGAATCCGACCAATGAAGGCAAGACCGTGAGGAATCCAACCGATCAAGGCAAGAACCTGAAGTGTTCGGCTGATGAAGATAAGATCATAAAAATAATCGTGCTGCGGCACGATAATTATCGTAACATTCTCCAAGAGTCATTATGATGTCAACAACCTCATTTTATATGTAATCCAGCATACTTACGAAATGATAGGAAGTAAATGGAAGAATCAACAAAAGATATTCCTTCATGTCTACACTCGAGAATCAGTAAAATATTGACGAGCTTTACAAGGATAACTTACTGTGTTGAACTGTGATTAAATTTCCATATGGTATTCTCATCAGACTGAATCACTTCTTTTCTAAATTCTTATTCGTTCTATTAGAAGATATGAAAGTATAATGAGAATGTCCAACGTCAGGATAGAGCAAAATAGCAAATTTATGTGAATGTGTATTTTAATAGTAAAAAGCCAAATGCCACATAGAATTTCTTCACAGAGCTTTTTCATAAGACTTGTCAGTATTCTCTCAATGCTTGAGTGGCAAAATAGGACATCATTCATTTTTCCATTATTTCACAAAAATGTCTCCAATAGCTAAATCAAAATGGGTCCTTAAAATCCATCCTGCTATGTGCTCGTATCACACTCGTTCTCATGGAATTCGTTGATAAGAAGTAATAAATGAATAATTTTGCCAAAGAAGCCAGAATTAACAATTCGGAAATAGCAAGTTAATAAAGTTAGGATTTCGATGCTAAAACTGAAGACTGCAACTTTCGAGTCTCATAACTCGAAAAGTACTCAATGAAAACAAATTTCATTATAGTGTTTTGAAAAGCTCTTGCTATCAACTATTAGATTCTGGAATAAAAAATATGGTCATTTAAAAAAATTGATGTGACCTTGACTTGATCTTAACGACGACACCGAAGATCAAATCAGTGATACTCTTTTACCTCCCCAAACAACTTTTGTCTGAAACATTTTTTCTGAAAATGCTTATTTTTCCAGATATTTTGCAGTCTCAAGTTAAAAAATTCACCGCGCGCGCGCGCGCGCGCGTGTGTGTGTGTGTGTGTGTGTGTGTACATAGTTTAATACCAAGATTATCATTCATCTAAATTTACATACAATAGACTGTTAAATCTATTGGATTATTTTGTATTTCCTAAAGACTTGTATCATTTACACTTTGACTGTTTTTACTAAGATGGACTACATCCGACAATTTCATCAGATCATTATGCATACGAATATGTCTAACGACATTTAAATACATTTTGTTATGTTTTTCCTCTCTTTATGTTTAATGTTTTACGTACTGAAGATGATTACGCGTTTAGAATCTTTTAAATGTATGTAGGGTCTAAAACGTATGTATTAATTTATGAATATATTTTGATATTAGCATGTTTATTTTGCGTGGCTCATTAGTCCTCTTTTCTTTTAAGTAAAATATCACTCAATCTTTTTTGCTATTTAAAATTTTCTAGTTGTTTTCTACCCATCCCTTTTCTGAACTAAAAAAAATTTTTTTTTTATAACAAAGTTAGCTTCAAAATGAAGAAATATCTGTTATAACATTTTTCTATATTTTCAGTTATTCTAAAAATACAGATAATGCGAATAGACTTTAGGAATATCTTGTACAATTATTAAAATAGTTAAACATTAAATTATTAAATTTTAAACAATACCTGAGCAGCATGCGAGTTCCGGCTATTCATGTTCCATGTGACAGCACACTTGAGTAGTGTTTTCTTATATGTCGGATTTAATGCTTTCATTATTTCTGCAAACTCACTGTTTCCCTTTTTCAATATAGCTGTTACAAAAAAAATCTTATAATAATTTTACAAAAATATACATGCACATGTACGCACACGCACATAAGCAGATATACATATCAATATATCAGGTACGATAAAACATCAACACATAACTGTACCTTCTATAATCTTAAAAACTTGTAATGGTCGCTCCAGCTTTAGAGCTAATTGTAATGCAATTTGGAGTTCTTCAGCTTGGAGTAGATTAGCCAACTTTTGCTCTTCGAGCACAAGTTGCTCTTTTTCCGATGCGATTCGCGCTTTCATCTCTTCAGTCACGTCTTTCCAAATGATCAGCAATGAATCACTACCTCCACTGATAATGCGTTTTTGATCTTTGGTGACTATATAAAAAATAGAATCAATGTTCAAAATATCATATAAATGGTATTATATACAGAAAATAAACAAAATAATATAAACATGATAAATATACTTATTTTATTAATAAGAGATTCTTTTATTTTTAATAAGAAGCCTACTATTTATTTTTATTACAAATTTTTTTTTCCTTGTTAGAATAGAATATAATGCTTAAATAATTACTAAAAATTTTAATAAAATGTTGCGTTATTCGTTTGAAAATTGTTCTACATTAGTTGCAAGTCACAAATAGGTTGCGATAATTAAGTAGAAGCATCAATGATATTATTGAGCTTCTTAACTGTCGCAACATGCTTGTGATCAATTTGCGACTAACATAGAACGACCTTGAAAGAACATGTTTCAATTGCTTATATAAGTGATGTTGGAGAAGGAAATTTGCTTTTCACTCTGTTTCGAAGTTGCTATCTGTTTTCCAAAATTTAAACATTTTTTTTTTCAATGCAGTCGTCTGATTTAAATATTTAAATATTTAAATATCATCGAATTATTTGCAGTTTTGAAAAAGATTAATAAGAAGCAGATTTCTTCCTTCAATAAAGCATTTCCTCTATTAAAACATATTTTTCCTTACATACAAATTCTTTGAAACTTAACATACAAGTTTTTAGAATCGTAAATCAAAATTTTAAAATTAAATTTTCAAAAATTCAAAACAATGGATGCACTAAAAATATAAAAATAGCACATTTGTCATTTGAAACTAAATATTCGGGGATTTTTAGGATCGATTGACGATTTGAAATAAAAATTGAAAAATAGCATATCCAATATAACAGATCCAAAATACAAAAAAATTATATGACTGATTATATGAAATAAAAGCAACAATACAACAATTTTTTAAGCTGATAATTTTTTGTTTCAAATTTAAAATCAACAAACATAAAAACTTAAACAAGCATTTTCATACAAATTAATCTATTTTTTATAATGTCGGTCCATCATACTGGATGTCATTTTTAATTTTTGTTTAATGTTCAAAGTAATCTAAAAAAAATCTTGAGTAAATTAAGTCGATTGTGTCAAGTCACAATTCTATCGATTATATTGAATTGTTTTATTGAAATATATTTTTATTTCAACATATGCAAGAATTTTTATTGTATATTTTCTAATGTGAGACAATAGTGGTGAATAGTCAGGAACCTTAAACAATTAAGAACTTCATGGCGATTTTATGAAAGAAGATAAAAATATAACATTTTGTTTAAGCCATTATAAAATTTTTAAAAATTATCATAACGAAACAAATTGCATTAAAAAGCTAAAAATTTTAATAATTTTTTCAACAATTCTTTTGTTGTTCTTTCTTGTGTGATTCAGTCAAAAATTGACATTTTTTATGTGCGTATACAATGCTTTATCTACTTGACGTCTATTGGCGCGCTTCGTAATTTCATCGCGTGGCGTACATCTAGCAGAATTTTTTATGTGAAAAATATTGGTAGTAAGAAAAAACTCATAAAACATTTCTGTGAAATTTTTCACTGTTATATTTTCTTTATAAAATTATAACGAGATATTTGTAAAAAACTATATTTGTAAGAAAAAAAATTTGTGCCCTATTTGTTTAATTGTTTTTCTTAGACTACTATAATGGTAAATTTTTCTTTTTAATCTTATGCACGAAGGATTTCCTTATTTTTTTAGATATAAAATTCTTACATATAATTTCAGCTTATATGTATTTTTTCCGAGATAAAAGTGATTACGCTAATAACATTGCATTAGTGAACACATATTCAAGCATATAACTATTTCAACCAGAATCTATATTAAATCAAATCTGATCAGATAGAATCTGTTAAAGGTAAATGATAGACCAATTTCTTATTAATAAGTAGTGTATTTTCTAGATGTCCACATTTTGTTTATATTCCTTGCACGTATTTATAATAATACTAGTCACATTAGGTTTGTTCTTCTTGGCAAATCATTGCATTAGTTCATATACTTGCTTTTAAAGTAGAGTAAATGCTTGCATCGCAGAGAATGGTGCTTACTTTAAACATTTAGTCGCTTAACGAAACATACACTCATTCAGTCTCCTTGCTTCTCTCGTTCGGGAATGAATGAGTGTATGTTTTGTTAAGCGACTAAATGTTCAAAGTAAGCAGCATTCTCTGCGATGCAAGCATTTACTCTACTTTAAAAGCAATTGATTGCTCGAAGAATTTCCTCAGCACGTAAAGATCGAATTGCTTCACTTATTCTACGAATCATATTGTCCCTCGCCGTTCGTGATAGACCAAGTCTTTTATCCTTCCTTAGAAATAATAATCAAGGATGAGATCTGGTGATCGGGATGGATAATTTATCGGACCGTATTTGCCTATCCACTTGTTGGGAAACATAGCATTTAATACCGCACGAGCAAGTCTCAATGTATGTGACGTATATGCATCTTGTTGAAACCACATGTTCAGACGCAATTGCAGAGGAAGATTTTCTAGTAAAACAGGAAGATCTGTCACTATCAAGACGGAATATCTAGCATCGTTTAGATTTTCGTCAGAGAAAGCAGGACCTACGATTTGACTTCCAATAATGCCACACCAAACATTGGCTTTCCAAACGGTTTGATGATATATTTCTCTCAACCAGTGAGGCTTAATTTGTGCCCAATAACGAGAATTCCAAATATTAACAGATCCATCACTTTTAAATGTATATTCGTCAGAAAATAAAATTTTCAAATGGAAAGCATGTGATTGCTGTTATTCAGTTGCAAAATGCAAGTCTCTGTCGAAAATCGTTATAATTCAATGTTTGATGAACAGACATTCTATAAGGGTAAAACTTGTTATTTTTTAAAATGCGCCAAACAATGTCATAACTAACACAAGAATCTCGTTCTTGTCGCCTTAAGGAATCATAAGGGTTCAATTCTGTCGATGCAAAAATTTCCGCTGTTCTGATATCTAGTTGTGAATAGAAATAGATCATCAAATCGTTTGGAAAGTCAATGTTTGATGTGACATTATTAGAAGTCAAATCGTAGGTCCTGTTTTCTTTGACGAAAATCTAAACGGTGATAGATATTCCACCTTGATAGTGACAGATCTTCCTGTCTTACTAGAAAATTTTCCTCTGTAATTGCGCCTAAATTGCGCACATGGTTCCAACAAGATGCATGCCTCGAGATTATCACGAACGTCCGACGAAGGACAATATGATTCGTAGAATAAGTGAAGCAATTCGATCCTTACGTGCTGAGGAAATTCTTCGAGCAATCAATTGCTTTCAAAATAGAGTAGGTGCTTGCATCGCAGAGAATGGTACTCACTTTGAACATTTAGTCGCTGAACAAAACATACACTCATTCATTTCCGAACGTGAGAGGCAAGAGGACTCACGTGAATCAAGCAACTCGATCGTGAAAGACAATGGAACTCACGTGAATCAAGCACCACGAACGTGAGAGACAAGGAGATTCACGTGAATCAAGCATTCCGAACGTGAGAAGCAAATGGACTCACGTAAATCAAGCACCTCGAACGTGAGAGGCGAGGTGACTCACGTGAATCAAGCAATGGGATGAAATTCTCATCACGTCAACGTCGTTCATCCTGGATAATGCTAAGCACGGGAAAATGCATGCACTCAATCTGGACCTGATTGATCATCAAATATAATCAGTCCAATTGACAAATAAGAACAAAGTACATTTAACTTTGACCCTCTTTCTCTTTCCCATACACGTACGTACGTACGAATGCACACATCCACACACGAGATTAAATCCGACTAAGTAACCTCCACATGATACACATTGGGTAATGCTAATGCTGGCGATACTGTAACTGTTTTAAACCCTATAACTCGAGAAATGTTTAATGGAAAAATATTTTATTATAGTGTTTTGGAAAGTTCTCGAGGTGTACTATAAGAATATGCAATAAAAAATAGGGGATTGCATTTAAAAAATTCAAAGTGACATTGCTCTGACGGCTTGGTGACGCCATCAAAGGTTAGATGATTAAATTGAATGGATCATTTAGAACCCTCACAACTTTTGTCTGAAACATTTTTTTTCTAAAATGCTCTGTTTCTGAGATAAAAGGGGTGTATGTGTGATCTCAGATATCCTGTATATACATATATTAAAGTTTTCAAATTTAAATTCATATTTATTTATATTTATATGTGATATTATATGCGATGAATGTTATCACATATTTCGGTGGTCAAATTGGTTAAGACACTTGCCCCCATCGACATATGGAACGAACTGCTGATAGCAGTGGTGGGGATAGAGACATGCGTGGAGTGAGAGGCAGATAATAGTATGAATGTTCCTTCTCTGTCTACTAAAGTCTAATTAGTTATTGTTGCTCTGCAGGGCAACTCTGCCTTTCACTTCACGCGTGTCTCTACCTCCACCACAGCCATCAGCAGTCCATTCTATATGTCGATGCTTACCCCGGATAGGCAGGAGGTCCCAGGTTTAAACCCTGGCTAAAGTAATATTTTTCACAATAAATTATTTACAGATTTTTAAGATGCTTAGCATCTTAAATCTCAATATCTAATCAATATCTGGAGATCAAGAATTAATTCGTGACTTTATTGAGTTCAGTTTAAAATTGCATTGCAAGTCGGACAAACAGTCGGCGCGCAGTTAAAAAATAATTTGTATCTTAAATGTATACAATATTATTAGGCACTTAAGATCCAGCTTTGACAGACCGTGTATAAGCAAACTCTCATTTGATTCGACTTATATTTATATGTTTAGATTTATGTGTTGAATTCTGATCTTCATAAGTACATGTGACATATCCGTCTTCATTTATTAACCCTTAATTTGCAAATCAGGATCATTCGTGTTCGCACAAAAATTTATTTACGTTTATGACTTATTTCATTTATATTAAAAAATTATTTTAAAAAATTAAAAATTTTTTCCAAAATGTTTTGATTAATCTGTAAAATAAAAGGTTTAAAGATCTTACATAAATTTTTTCAGAATTTTTCTATGACTTTAACAAATAGAAAAATATAAGTAGAACATAACGATCTTGTTTTGCAGATAGAAAATGCTAAAAATCACCTTTGCACTAAGGGTTAAAATATTTCTTGTTGAATCCTGTGATATTACACCAAATTCGATTTTTTCCATTTTTGATTTGCTTCTATTACTTCTTAAATCGCGAACACTTCAAAAAAAAAAATATTACTTGCTTCAAGAAAGAAATTAGTTAATCAACAATTTATATATTATACAGTCCCATTTTAAAAGTTGCACCAAAATATTTCTTCAGCGAAGCATTTTCAGAAAAAATGTTTCAGACAATATAAAATACTAACGAATCAATTAAGATGGTTTCAGACAAAAGTTGTTTGAATCGAAGAGGCACATAAGAGGATACCACTGATTTGATCTTGGATGACATCATTAAGATCAGATCAAGGTCACATCAATTTTTTTAAATGGATCACCATTTTTTTTTATTCCAGAATCCAATAGCTGATAGCAAGAGCTTTTCAAAAAACAATAATGAAATTCATTTTCATTGAGTACTTTCCGAGTTATGAGACTCGAAAGTTACAGTGTGATGCTGACGTCTGTCAGGAAAACGCACACAATACAATTGTACTGTGGCACGATAATTACTACGACACTCTTCAAAAATCATTATGATGTCAACAACCTCATTTCGTGTGTAATCCGGCATACTTAATGAAATGATAGGAAAATGGAAGAATCAACAAAAAATATTCCTTCACGTCTACACTCGAGAATCAGTAAAATATTGACGAGTAGGCGTAGCCAGCGCGCTGAGTGATGGCGGGACTCACGGTATGCGCGGCGCGGGATGCTTGCCAATCACTCAGCGCGCTGGCTACGTCTACTCCCTACTCTCCGCGAGTCGAGCGTCTAGCTAGCAACGGGCGTACACTTGCCAGTAGAAGGTTGGGCGGACGCACGTATTGGACAATCTTTAAAAATTAATATCTCGTTGATTATTGCGAAAACTTAAAAATACTACAGGACTTTCCGCCTTAGTTTAGTCCGCTGTAACTGCCCATGAAAACTGTCCTCACAATTGTCAAACACCCTGTATATTAGTATATATCTAATATCTAAATTATGAATTATTGCATCTTTACTTTTAGGTTACGTATCTTTGTTTATTTTCTATCCATTAATTGCTGCGTTTGCACTGCACTGGTTGTTCTTGCTCAAGACCTGGGTGGGGAGGGGGGGGATGTGCATTAAAGCGTTCTTTTTGACACTAGTAGTGATGTCATATAATCCTCTTCCTTTTATAAATGCAACCGAATTCAATGTAACAGTATACATTACAGTGAACTGTTACACTGAATTTGGTTGTACTTATAAAAAGAACAGGATTATATGACATCACTACCAGTGTCAAAAAGAACGTTTTAATGCACATTTTCTGAACTAGTGCAACAAGTTCAACCAAAAAGAACAAGCCTATTTTCATATAAATCATAAACGAGTTTACCTGCGAGTGTCCAAACGTGGCTTTCATGTTGGTGCAAAGTAGATATGCATTCAGACGTTTTGATATTCCATAATTTTAGAAGACCATCTCCACCCGATGTAATTATTTGCATACCGCGTGATAAAAATTCCCCTCTTAAGACAGAAGATTCATGTCCTTCAAATGTCTATGACAAGAACGAAAGCAATTAGATTACAATTAGATCTATGAGTATCAAAAGAGGCAATTTATTTTTCCTTTTAATTACCTTCAGACAATTGAGTTCTGTTAAAGACCATAGTTTCATAGTACAATCAGCAGATGTTGTTAAAAGCACTTGATCAACCGGCGAGAATCGAACGCACCATACGCCTCTCCGGTGACCATAAAACACGCCAAGCAATTGCAAATTTTCAGCAGACCATAGCTATAGATAATCATTATATTATAATTCTTCTATCATAATTTTGGAATTATTCATGCACATAAAGTAAATTTAATTTAAGCAATGATATACCTTAGCAGTTTTATCTTGTGACGCTGTAGCAATCAGTTTGTCATTTGGTGAGATAGTTACACAGTTCATCTCTTTTTGATGCGCTAATATTGTGTGACTTGTATTTAATAATAAAGTTTGATCTGTAAGCATCATAGATCATATACATGATATGTATATATTGTAGCCCAAAAGGCTATACATAATTAGCGAAAATTGGCACAAAGATATAATAAATTGACAAAAATAATAAATAGATAAGATAAACGTAGATCTTAGAATAAATCAAAACAGTGTATGGTTGCTATAGAGCCTCCGCTGATGTGCGTGCGAGAAGGATAGGAAAATGATAGTCCTCCTTGTATGTGGTACGACGAAGTTTATTCATACGTTTCGACTCGGTATTCTCTATCGGTCTCTCCTCTAGCTGGCAAGTCTAGTTAGATATAAACTCCAAAATCATTTTATATCACTGAGGAGGACTCAATACCGAGTCGAAACGTATGAATAAATTTCGTCGTACCACATACAAGAAGGACTATCATTTTCCTATCCTTCTCGTACATCAGCGGAGGCTCTATAGGCAACTACCATACACTGTTTTAATAATAATAAATATATTGGTGAGTTGAAGTATCAGTAAAATCACCTAGCAACTACGCAAAAAGCCAACGCAACGAGCCGCTCACGGAAACAGCAAAGTAAAATTGTGAAAAAATTGCGAAAGAAAATTGCGAAAGAGCAAGCTAAGAACTTCGGCTTTAAACTTTTTTATTCGCACTTAAACTTCGAACTCCTTTGTGTGCACCGGGACAATGATCTCGCGTGCCGTTACCCCAAAAACTGAACATAAAAGGATCGATCACAAGAGCGCGGCAGGCAGTCTTTAATCGCAAGTACGCAAGTTAGTCGGATTATCGCCGATATTCAAGTTACCCGATAAGTCGGGCACGCAGTCAGTTCAGCGTTCATAATGCATTACTACACCGATATCAGAACTCGAGGTTCAAATGACAAATAGTTAAGGATAGACAGTATAATAGTAAAGCACACTCCGCATACAAAACTAATTTTAAATAAATTCTATACTGTCTAACAAACGATGAATTTTACTGAGCGTTCTTGAATTTCCAAATTCTCATCCAGCAATGATCCCGACTATATTGTGTTTCTCATCGAAAGAATATGTATGTACATTTATTCTTATAAAAATCATATATGTATGTTGTGTGTGTAAATTTTTCTAAAGAGTAAGTAATTTGAAGACTCAATAAATTAAAAAGGATTTTTAAAAAATTAATAAGTCAAGGTATTTATATGTATTAATTATTGTATCTTAATAATAAAACAACGATTTTGTAAACGTTTCGACCTGTAATAAAATCTTCGATCAATGTTAGAGCTACATACACAGTGATTTACAAAAATAATAAATAAAAAAAACAACAAGTACAATACAAAACAAGATTGATTCATATATCGGTCAACGGTAAATTCCTTATAAAGTTTGAGGAGATATAAAATAAATAAGTCTCGGGATTAAAAATTAGATTATCAATGTTATATCCATAAAACACACATATAAATTTTCCTTCTTACAAAAGAATATTACGATTTTCAGTAAGAAGACACGGTAGTGTATGAAAGTATGTCTGTACGTAGGTATGTAAGTACATACATACATATGCACATACGCACATACACATATACGTACATACATACATACACGTATACAAGTGTTTTGTAAATGTGAATAAACTATTGTTTCGTGTTTTGTGATTTGTGAATTGAGTGTACATGTTATGGCAGAATGTGTAGAAGAATAAAATGCATGTGGAAAAAATTATTATTCATAGACTTTACTACTTTTTATATGCCGAAACTTTAGTCGCAGATCTCAATAAAAAAATAAAAATATTTGTTAGAAATAAACTTCGTAAAAATTTTTAATAACACGCTTGCCAACATGGCAAAAAGTAAATTATTCTAATCAAAAAAGTCAAACCACTTATTTAAAAGTGGCTACTTATATAATAAATTCAATAGTAAATTCAATTAGACTGTATAAGTAAATCACACAATTAAATAAAAAACGGTCAGTCAACGATCATTTGATCGTGGTTGTCTCTAATAAATATTTACATGTAAATTTAAATTTTTCAGTTCACAAACTGCATGCCGAAATGTCGGATTTCAAACGCAATAAAACTGGAGCTGGGTAAAAAATATCACAAATTATGATTGTCAAATATGATATTACTAGCATCTTAAAATTTGTAATGTTCAACGTAATTGTGCGCGCGCGCGCGCGCGCGTCGTGTGTGTGTGTGTGTGTGTGTGTGTGTGTGTGTGTGTGTGTGTGT
>JANQDE010000354.1:0-16394 GCA_037157785.1 Cephalotes varians | reverse complement strand
TACTATGTAGAGGTTACTTAGTCGGATTTAATCTCCTGTGTGGGCGTGTGCGTATATTGTCCCTCGTAGTCGGATTCATGATAGACCATGTCTTTCATCCTTCGCCAAAAATAATAATCTTTTAACCGAATTTTGGTGTTGTCAGAGGTCACGATGGCGCAACACGCCGCGATCTTTCACGGCGTGCACACAATACATTATTAAGAATGTCGAATGTTTTTTGTAACGAGATACACAGAGCACGATTGATACTACTGTGACTCAACACGAGTGACAATAACTCCCTCAAACTTCTCACCTACTTCTTCAATACCTATCATATCAGTATCAATCGCGCAACAAAAATCCGACCTTTTTTATTAGTCTAGGTTTATTTAGCCATGTCCTATTCCAATGAAGAAGCATATGATATGCTACTAATTTTACGTGACTGTCGAAGTACATTCGCTACAGCTAAAAGAATGTAGCGGGAACGTTATTCTGATTGGACTCCTCATTCGCGAAACGTTTTTTTCACGTTTGGCTAAACGAATCAAAATTAAAGGTGTCGTTCAGCCTCAACTTAACAAAGCTACACAGATCCGTCATCCAATTAAGGATGAAAGAATAGCAGAAATTCTTGCATTGAACTCTTCAGAATTGAACTCTTATGATTCCTTAAGACGACAGAAGAACGAGATTCTGTTCTGGTGTTAGCCGTTGTTTGGCGCATTTAAAAAAATAACATGTTTTACCTTTACAGAATATTTGTTCATCAAGCGTTGAATTATAACGATTTTCAACAGAGATTTGCATTTTGCAACTGGATAAGACAGCAACCACATGATTTCCACTTGAAAATTTTATTTTTTGACGAATATACATTTAAAAGTGATGAATCTGTTAATACTTGGAACTATCGTTAAGCATGAATTAATCCTCTGGTTGAGAGAAGTAAATCATCAAACCGTTTGGAAAGCCAATGTTTGGTGTAGCATTATTGGAAGTCAAATCGTAGGTCCTGTTTTCTTTGACGAAAATGTAAACGATGATATTTATTCAGCCTTGATAGTGACAGATCTTCCTGTCTTACTAGAAAATCTTCCTCTGCACGCCTGAACACGTGGTTCCAACAAGATGCATTCATCGAGATCCGTTGCATCGAGACTTGCTCGTGCGGTATTAAATGCTATGTTTCCCAACAAGTGGATGGGTAAATACGGTCTGATCAATTATCCACCCCGATCACCGGATCTCATCATCCTTGATTATTATTTCTAAGGAAGGATAAAAGACTTGGTCTATCACGAACGTCCGACGAGGAACAATATGATTCGTAGAATAAGTGAAGCAATTTGATCTTTAGTGCTGAGGAAATTCTTCGAGCAATCAATTGCTTTTAAAATAGAATAAATGCTTGCATCGCAGAGAATGGTGCTTACTTTGAACATTTAGTCGCTTAACATACATTCATTCATTCCCGAACGTGAGAGGCAAGGGGACTTACGTGAATCAAGCACGCCGAACGTGAGAGGCGAGGGGACTCACGTGAATCAAGCATCCTAATGGCATGAAATTCTCGTCACGTCAACGTCGTTCATCCTGGGTAATGCTAAGCACAGGAAAATGCATGCATTCAATTTGAACCTGATTGATCATCAAACATAGTTAGTCCAGTTGACAAACAAAAACAGAATACATGTAACTTTAATTCCCCTTTCCCTTCCCCATACATGTACGTACGCACGTATGCACACACTCACACACGAAATTAAATCTGACTAAGTAACCTCCATATAGTACACCTTGGGTAATGCTGATGCTGGCGGTACTGTAACTTTCAAGCCGTATAACTCGAAAAGTACTTAATGGAAAAATATTTTATTATAGTGTTTTCTCGAGGTTTGCTATAAGAAAATGCAATGAAAAAAAGAGGGTTGCGTTTAAAAAATTCGAAGTGACATTACTCTGACTTTGATGACGCCAACAAAGGTCAGACTGATCAGATCTGAATGGATCATTTAGAACCCCACAACTTTTGTCTGAAACGTTTTTTTTTCTAAAATGCTCTGTTTCCGAAATAAAAGGGGTGGTCTCAGACATCCTCTATATATTATATATACATATATATTTATTTATTATATATATAGTTAACATTTTAATAATTCTTTAGTTTTTGCAACACAAGAAACATAATGTATATAGTCTTAAAATGTGGATTATTGTTGCTGAACATAGGATATATATAATTTTCTTCTTAAGCGCAATATATTGATCGAAATATCATTTGTATGAAAAAAGGGCACAAAGTCTTAATATTAATTACGGTAAATAATATAGTATAATAATTGATGTGTCGTTTCGTCGTTTGAAATTGGGTAATAGTCGTGCGCATTCCGCCATCATTCAGCTGCTGCGCAGCGATAAAATACTTATACGTACGCTCGACTTTCCCGCTAATTGTTTTGTTGGTGATATATATATATATATATATATATATATATAAAGGCTCCTGCATACGTGCATCCAGAATCCCGCATTCAGCACATGACAAAGCGGCAACGCGACAACGTGATGGCTAATCACTATGGTTTGCCGCGCGTCAAAAGTTGATGCAAACCAACTTTTGCACACGTGACTGCCGCATGCGTGTGGGCGATATGAAAATACATCTATCTGATGTCGTGAGCTCAAGCCGTGCGGATTATTCACATGGCAGGCGCGCACCGTGACTTCATCATGTGAGCATTTTGTTATCTGGGTAATTACATCTCCGTTTTTATGTGTGACAAAAACGGTATAATTCATAACGATAATTAAGAAGAACTATCATAATATTACATGTTTAGTTGCAGACAAGCCTTTAAATGAAAATGAATAGCTTCTTCATAAGTTAAGTCTGCTATATAATCTTGCTCTTTTGATATTTATAAACTGACTGATAGAACCGATAGCAGATGAATTTGATTGACATAAAACTTAAAATAATTAAACAATTTAAAACACGGCCAAATACGGTCAAAGCTAGGTGTCAGTGCTTAATAATAATTCTATTTTTATTTAAATTAAACTATAATCTAGTACATTCAAACTACGCGCCAAACCCTGGCTGAGATAATATTTTTCGCAATAGGTTCTTTACAGTTTTAAAAATGCTCATTAACATCATGCATTAATTTGACGATCAAATTCATTTGTGACTTATTTCTATTCTAGTTTAGAACTGCGTTATATGACCGGCTGTGTTTGGCGCGTAGTTTGAATGTACTAGATTATAGTTTAATTTAAATAAAAATAGAATTATTATTGAGCACTGACACCTAGCTTTGACCGTATTTGGCCGTGTTTTAAATTGTTTGATGTTTTCATATATCGGTCGAGAAGAAATTTATTATTTAAAATAATTATTTGTTATTCCTTTATAACATGCTCGGAATTAAGGGGTAATATCACCTTGTGATCACTAAAAGTAAGGTCATTTTTCTTTGATTATTATAAAAAAATGAAAAGATTTATTAAGATTTGGGTTTAAACATATGAAAGTACAAGTCCTAAGATACAAAAAAAAATTTTTATATTTTTCAAAAACAAAATGGCGGCGTGGCAGCTCTCACAAAATAATCCTTTTTTTTCCCTTGTCGTACCTCTATAGATCGCAATTTTGCACCTAGAGCAAAAAACCAAAGTTTTTCTGAAAATATGGCCGAAAATCTAGTGAACATCGTACGACTTTTTCGATAAATTGAAATTTGCCGATTCTATAGCCGATTTTCGAGCGATTTTTTCGGAAAAAAAAAGAAAAAAAATTTTAATCGATGMYMWTTTTTTTWAAAWYMAWTTTTYMAAAAAACCCTACGATGCTCACTAGATTTTCGGCCATATTTTCAGAAAAACTTTGGTTTTTTGCTCTAGGTGCAAAATTGCGATCTGTAGAGGTACGGCAAGGGAAAAAAAAGGATTATTTTGCGAGAGCTGCCACGCCGCCATTTTGTTTTTGAAAAATATAAAAAAAATTTTTTTGTGTACCTTAGGACTTGTACTTTCATATGTTTAAACCCGAATCTTAATAAATCTTTCCATTTTTTTTCCATTTTTTTATAATAATCAAAGAAAAATGACCCTACTTTTAGAGATCACAAGGTGATATTACTCCTTAAATACATTTCAGCCCGATTTCCGAGGCCCACCGTCCTTCCCCCACTACCGCTCGTAGCTCGACGGCCGAATCGCCGATCGCTCACGTAACGCTGTGCCTCAGGAGCATCGCGATATAAGAAATATGCTGGAATCGTATCTGGCAAATTATCATTAAAATATTTTCCTTCCTAATCCTTCATAATCTTCATTTTTATAACCAAATTCAATTTTCTATTAATGACATATTATACATATTCTATAATAACATAATTAATAATTACAATGTGGACAATGTGAGGTAAAGAGCCTCGGAAATCGGGCTGAAATGTACATTTAATTCCGAGCACTGCTTTATAACATTCACGTGCGCGTCAGTATCATCGTATCGTAAAAAAATAAAATCTTAAAAACATTTTCTTACGTTAATTTTCCATGACAGATTTGTGTATGCGTAAGTTATTTATTATCATGGAAATCGTAGAAAGATTAATTTTATTATTACAATAACGTAATAATAAAAAAGTAAACATTTTCTAGTGCTGAATAGAATCCGCTGAGCAATGTAACAAGCAATGTTCCAAGAAACCCTCAAATCTTTCGGTATATTTGGCACGTTTCTTTTTTATTAATATCTTATCAATGTTTTTATCAATGCTAACGTCAATCAATTGTAAACATAGCATGATGCCATCGATTATAAAGACAGAATCTTTTGTTTTTTTTCAAGCAAATCCTAAATTTGACGGTTTCTTATGAAAGAATACAAAATCTTTGAGACTCTGTCCATATAAAATAGTTTCTAATTATTAATATTTAAGAGGATAGGATACTCGGAAGACTTTCAAAAAATCGAAATTTTTTTTAGCTTTAAAATAGTTTGAAGTCTTAAAATTAATGTATAAAAGGTCTCAAGTCGATATTTGAAATATTTTTGGAGTTATAACACTTGAAGTGAACGCGCGTATCCTACGCGCAGATAGTCGATCCAAAGGGTCGAGCGGCATGGCATTCTTTATAATTCTTCTCCTCAGGTAATTACACCTGCGTATGAAGAACTAAGCAAGGACGAGCTTCTGCACCGCTATTTGGGAAGCTTTGGGTGCTTTCCATTTGATGACACAAGTCGACACAAATATCATTCTGTTTTTGTTATTTATTGAGTGCCAAGGAAGATAGAACAATGTTTGTGTCGACTTGTGTCACTAAATGGAAAACATCTTTTACTCGAAATAATAACGAGAGCCTCAATTCGCTTATTTGGTCGTTTGCCTCAAAACGCGTATTTACGTAGTGGAGCAAAAACTATCGAAATTGCTACGTATACTGCAGCTAGTATATTTAACAAAAGCTATGCAAGCATTCTTTTAATGATGCATGTATTGAATGTGACCGAATGCGGTTGCAACATGCGAGCAGCTTGACGAGGAACAAGTGTCCCAAAGCGAGGCGCGGACGTTTGCGGCATTAAAAGAAGATCGAATTGAATGACGGAGGCATAAAACAGCATTGCAAGATGAAGAGAAAGGTTCATTCTATGAATGACTGATTAGCAGATACAAAAAACTGCATGATATCAAGCAGTAGAACTTTAAACGCGTTTTTTTCGAAATCATATTTTTCAAGATGGTGTACACGATTTCTCAAGCTACAATTGACGGATTGACTTGCAATTTGATATACATATTCAGACCAGTAATTTCAGTTTGACGATTTTTTTGATATCATTTTTAGTTTGCAATAACATTTATAACGTAAAAAAATGTGTTAAAAATTCAAATATTTATATTTTTGTCAAGTTTTAAAAAAATCGAAAAAAACCTATGTCAAACGATAGGAAGTATATTTCAATTTAAGAAACTATTTCGATTTTTTCAAGATAATCAAAATGGCGGAATCATGTACATCGTTCATCCCTGTCCGCAAAATTATGTTTCACGCGAATTGCTATGCCTCGCTAGATCAATATTTTTTAATGAAATTCATCATACAATAAGTTTAATATATGTAGTAATAAAATGTCAAATTTTAAGTGGATCACATTTATACTTTTTCCGCAATCAAAGTTAAAAAAAAACGTCATTTTTCAGACCGCTTAGAGTATCCTATCCCCTTAATAATTTGCAATTCGATACGTTTATTGCCTATTGTCGTGATGTTCTTAACAATGCAATGTTAAATCATATAGTTTTGAAAAAAATGTGAATTGGAGATACGATTGAGTGTCATATATCAAAAAAGAGTAATAAAGATATTGACAAATGATAATATTGTATTAGAACAGCTTTCAAAAACAAATTACAAATAAAATCGGAGCGAAAGTTATGATAAGACGGAATATTGATGTTAGCTAGATCTTGTAAATAGTACAAGTGTTCCAATTATTTCAGTTGTGCAAAGGCTATAACTACAGATTATATAAAAAATAACACTTCTTTTACTGTCTGGTTTAAAATATAAAATATTTATGAAAAAAACATTGCTTTTTTCCGCACATCAGATACGCATCGAGAGATAAAAGATCGAGCAAGATAGTGCACATTGTTTCTTTCAGTGCGTCTAATTGACTGTCGTTGCTGATTTCGCGACAAGTTTGACAGCTATAGTATAGAAAGTGATAGTTCGTTTCATAGTAATATTAATCTAATAAAAAAATGTGAATAATTATCGTTTTGTTTTATTTTGTAATTCGTGAGTGTAAATATTATAACAGAGAAAATATAAAGATTAATAAGGATTAATAAAAATAAGACTAGTAGAAGTATCATCGTGTTCTGATATACATTGCTAATATTAAAAATTTATAGTATACGTAACATAAATTTTCAATACTGACATTGTTATCGGAATACTGCCTTGGGTAATTATATCAATTTTATATCAATAGTAAAATAAAGTCAATGTCTCACGCTAGTGTACATGATAGTGAGATAGACCGCATGTCTTTATATAAGTATATTATAAATATTATTCATAGTTCATATAATTATAATTCATAATTTGAAAAAATTGAATGTTAACTTAAAAAGAACTATTAATAATTTTTATTCATTATATATAATCCTTTTCAAAAATTAAATTCATTATAAATCTTTTCAAAAATCAAATTTTTTATTATAAATACTCTGTATAATATTCTTTGACAATTATATTATCAATGATATCTATATCAATGATATTCTTACAAAAATTAATCTTTAGTATTGCATACGTATATATACAATACATACATATAATGGGATACTTCATACACTACAAAATACCTGATATCATTACAAAATTGCTTTTTGAAAAAAGATAGAAAAAGATGCTAACTCCTCAAAGAAAAAATTGTTGTAGCAAACTATGTTTCTATTTCAATCAAAATGGTATAATAATTCACCTTAAAAAAATATTTCAAAATTGTATTACCTATATGATATGTATTTTTTTAAAAATGCATGAAATCTCAAAATGCAATTAGAAAGAGAATTTTTAATAAATAAAACTTAAGTGATACATATTATATTGTCATTCAAGAGTCTTCCTATTTCAGTCCAAATAAATAACTTAATAATTAATTCTCCTTGAAAAATGATAGTACAAAATTATGTTACCTAACTCAATCCAAATGACATGTATTTTTCAAAAAATATAAAGATTTCAATGGAAAATCATAAAGAATGAAAAAGATAACAGTAGAAAATAAAACTATATTTAACTATTTAATTACAATAAAATTTTTAATGTAAAAAAAAATTAACATTGTTAGACCAAAAAAGAAAAACGATGAACAGAATTTAAGTAAGAATAGTTTAGCAGTGTTAAGTTTTTACATTAAAATATTTTTTATTTTAATTAAATAGTTTCATTTTATAGTGTTATGTTTTTATTTCTTTGAATTTAAATTTTTATTCCATTAAAATATCTTTTTTGAAAAATTATTAGGCTGTGTTAGATAATTTAATACTATTATAATTTTATGTACTATGATAATTTTTTGATTATTTTTTAAGCAAAATTAAAGGTACTATCATTTGGATTGGAATAGAGAAAAATTCAAAGGGTAATATAGTTTACCATTTAAGTTTTATTTTTTTAATTTAAGATATTATCACTTGGATTTTATTTTATAAGTTGTTTTCTTTCTAATTGCATTTTAAGATTTCATACATACATWTTTTTTTTTTAATTATT
Source organism: Cephalotes varians (assembly GCA_037157785.1). Classification (NCBI taxonomy): domain Eukaryota; kingdom Metazoa; phylum Arthropoda; class Insecta; order Hymenoptera; family Formicidae; genus Cephalotes; species Cephalotes varians. The sequence goes on along the minus strand of JANQDE010000354.1, from coordinate 8,105 downwards.
TTGACATAATCATGATGGTTTTGGAAGCGCAATCCAATTTTGAGACTCATTATATGTTTTACACTTTGATAAATTTTATAAGGCATTTTAATCGTTGATATGTGTTTGAATCAATCTCATTTTGTATTCTTTTTTTTATGTTTATGTTTGTAAGTCATCATAACATCGCATTGAAAATGATTTTACAGATCGAAATGTTTACGAGATCATTGTTTTATAATTACATTACATATTAACTAGCACATACAACTAACTTAATTCATTAGTTCTTTTTACTCTCCTTGTTTATAATTTTTGTTTATATATGATCCTGGTATATTCTAGTATAACCATATTATTGGATACACATCTTCTTTTTACAATTTATTGTATGGATGCGCCTGTGCGTGTGACTTTCAAGTATTAGAGATTTATATTATATTTCATTTATTATTATTGTAATCAATTAAAATAGATGAAGAAAATAGTTGTCTATGACAGATGAATTTGTTTTAATACGTTATTCACATGTCACACACAATGTCCATACAAAAGTATGAACCTAATAATTGTAAAAGCCATGAAATAAGGAAAGTGCATGTATATTTCTAGTATAGAAATTTTACTTATTTGTCATGTAAATTTTAGTAAATTTTAATGAATTTTAATTCACACATTACATAAAATTTTTATTTAAAATCAAGGACTCTATTAATTATGATGGCTTAACTATTAAAGAATATATCCTTTATTTTGTAAAAATAAATATTATTAAAATTATGTTTTTATTAATTGAGAATATCCAAACAAAAGAAAAATATTATTTTGCATATAAAAATAAAAATAATTTTCATTTTTGGCCACTTAAAGATAAATCTATCAAAAAATCTATGCATCTAATAATATGACCAAGAACTCTATATTATAAAAATTAAGATTCTAATTATTTAAATTTATATACATTATATACATTTTTTATAATTTCTGTGTTTTAAAACACGTGTTTTAAAATTAAAGCTATTATCATGCATACATCCCGAATCAGAGGGCATATAACTTCATTAATTAATTTAAATGTAGTTGAAATAAAATAAGGTTGTGTCATCCATTCCATATATATGAATTAAGAAATCATACTTTCTAACTTACCATGTGATTCCAAATTATTAGGTAATTCCCATAGTTTCAAACATGAATCTCGAGCAACAGTAGTGAAGAATTTAGGTGATGTTTGAGATATTGCAACAGAACTAATCGATGCTGTGTGCCTAATGGCATATCCAACGCAAAACATCCTCATTGTCTCTTTATCTAATAACCATATGCGCACACTATTATCCTACAAATAGTAATTTTATATAATATCAATTTTTTAGTATATTATTATATTGTGTTATGTTATTACATATTTATATAATGTTTATTATTATTATATATTTTGAATGACACACAGCTCCATGTGAGTACAATTCAGAATTGAGTAGTCTCAAATTTAATTCCAACTATCACGTTCTATGTATGCTCAATTTGTAAAAAACTAATAGAGATGAAGAGCATGAATAGAATTTGAGATAAATTGTAAAATGATTCGTTTTGAGAATAAATCAATTTTTTTACTGCACTATTATTACACATTATTAAAAGATATAAATACCTTGGCTGAAGATATAAGCAGATTTACATTTGCCGGAGTTGTAGCAAGAGCCAAAATGCTGTCAGTATGACCACATAATAATTGACAATTCATAGAGGCAATTTCATAAAGCTTTATATCACAACTATTGGTTGCTAGTGCAATATGACTGTCATTATTCCCAAGATTTGCAACATCTAGAATTTCATCACTGTAACCTACCAACTATGTATATAATTTAAAATTAAATATTTAAATATATATTATTTTATAGAATTTTATGTCCAATTAAGTATATTAAGTACTAAATATACTAAACCTGCTTTTTGCATTCAAATAGCTCCAATGAATAAATAATTATGTTATGATCAACAGATACAACTGCAAAAATATTATGGATGCTATTATAAAGTAAATGTGTAATTGATAAGCTTCCTTCTTCTTTAGCAGGAGGTACTAAAGAATTGTCTTGTACATAAATCTGCTTGGCCGTTTTCATTTCCCAAATTTTAACAACACCTAGAAATTTTCATGTTAAATTATATACCTCCTTGTTACACATGTAAGAATATAATTAAAACACAAACAATATTTCAATTAACGTACCTTTTTCGCCAGCCGAAGCGACATATATATCATTGCTTTCACGTGATGTAATAAATGTCGGCAGGCATTTCGCGGATATTATAAAACATCCTTCAATTCCTTCGTATACTGGTAAAACGCGTATTGACGTTCCGGTTGATATATCCCACAAGATCAATACTCTATCTCTTCCCGAACTGTGTATGTGTATATATGTGCATACATATTATATTTATATTCTTACAGTGTATCTTTTATATTTTATAGTGTTTTTATTACCTAACTAAATAATTTCCATTTTCGTGAAAGTTAAGTGATGTAACTTTACTAAAGTGTCCAGAGAGAATAATTTTTTCTTGTCCAGTATTGATGTCCCAACCATAAATCTTTGTGTTATCACCAGCCCCAAAAAGAAGTGATTTTTCACTATTTGGATGAAATTCCAATACGCTAAATAAAAATATAAACTCGATATTAATTCTGAGCGATATTTTAAGACATACGATGTTCCTAAGGCGAATACAGATAGAGATGTGCAAACTATTTTAATATGAATCGAATTGGATAAGATTCAATTGAATCTTTATAATGTGAATCCAAACTATTCAAAAATTATGAATCTAAGATTCGAATATATTGATAAACTTATAAAATCTTTATAAAATCTTATAAAATCATATTTTCCACTATTAAATGAAATAATGCGACTATTTATTGAAATAAAACATGTTTATCAGATTTGTATAATTTTTTACTCTGGCTTTATTACTAAATTCTAAGTTTGAATGTATGTAAAAATATAACAAGCTGTAAGTATTGATATTAAAAAATAAGTTATTTCATTTTAATTATTTCATGTATACATATATATCTCGCTATATACATATATATATATATGTTATTGAATAAAGTACTTTAATAATTAACTATTCTATCTATAACTAACACTTAATTATTTCAGTTATTGCAACACTATCAATAAATATATTTTATATTAATGTTTAAATATATATATATACATTTATTTTAAAATAAACTTGTAAAATTTTATCAATTTAATTCAATTCAGTTTGATTCGAGTCCATTAAAAAAATCTTGATTTACAATATTTACACATTTCTAAATACAAATTTGTTATATATTGCCTTAGTTACATTACACCTTTTTAACCCTAAAGTACTAAACTTAAATCAGTGTTACTCTGTCACTAATCATTCGACTCATAGACTACGAATTAAAAATATGTTTTTTATATCTCCTTTATTTATCACAAAGTAGCAAAATTTAAGAGAGATGTATTATTAGTTCTTAATTAAAAAAATGGAAAAGCGTACAGAATTACTGGTACTGTGAGTGACATGATGGAAACGCTACAGAAACATCTCGAATTCGCAAAAGCGGCGAAGGTTGGTAGACTATTATATGAATGTTATCTAGGATTAATATGTGAATGAAGATATTACGTCTGAAGCATTACATCTGAATGTGTTTATGTTCAATGACACAAAATAAATAGATCAAGTAAATAAAACAAATAAAATTCGAATAAAGTATATATCAAATAATGTTTGTTGCTAACATTCATACTTAAAATTTTAGAGCATATAGAGTATAACAAAAAAAAAATTACATATTTATTTACTTCGTTATAATGGACTTATAAAAGACCAACAAGATTGTCAGAAAAAACAATTACAGCAATTGTTTTCTCGTAGACAACAAAAAAAGATAAGTGTTTCCTTTCTTCAATTTTTTTTTTCAATTTTATCCTTTTTTACATAGTATTAACTAATTTGTTATTAACTAATAATAAATTATATTTTTTGTACGATATTCTATTTCAGATTACTTGTAATCTCATATAGACATCAAATCATCAGTTAGAAAACACACAATTGTAAAGAAAACATAAATTGATCATTAATACTCTAGTATTTATAGCACTACATATGTACTAGATGTGCATACTATTTTGATTTGATGTCATTTTTACACTATTGTTATACCATCATATTAAACTAATTTAATACTTGATATGAGTATCAAACAGTCAATATAAAAGCCAATATCAATAAATATTAATGTTATATATCAAAATTTGTATACAATGATATACAAAATGATATACAAAAGCATATATAAAGACACTCACTGAATTGACACATAACAGCTATGTTCACCAGAAAAAGCAGCTTTGTAACTGTTGTAAAATTCTTTAATGTGATTGATTCCTACCTTTAATTCCTTAGATCTAAATATATAACCAATCATATTAAAGAATCTAATAATGGTAAAGATGCTCTTTCTGTTGAACGAAGCCATTGATACACAATATTCACCTTTGTATATACCATATACATAGTTACCTAATTACTCCCTGTATTCCTTTAAGATTATGTGTACATGAATGATGTTGTAAATTCCATAATCTGACAGATCCATCACTTCCACCAGATGCCATTAAAACATTATCCAGAAGAGTTATTCGCATTACGGGTCCTTTATGAATAGCTTTCCATAATTTTGTTGATTTATTAGCTGTAATAAATAAAAAAAAGAATACATAAAAGTGTGTCACAGAATATCAAAATCAATAGACATCTAAATTTGGTCAACTACTTTTCCAATCCCATAATTTAAACAGTCCACTCTTGTGATGAGTAATTACACCTTCTTCATTATAAAGAGCAAAACAATTTATGGTATCCTCTTGTGGATCACCTTCTGTTGTACCTAATGATGATATCACCGAACCATTACTCATAGACAGTATGGATATAGTGCCTCCTTTTTGACAAAATAAATAATCTGCATTTCCATTCCACTGCAATGAGGATATATTAAATATAAATATAATAAAACAAATTTTTTTTAAACCTACTTGCACATTACCACCAGTATAAAACGCTCCATGTCTGCATTCCACCTCAAATCTGTAAATATAACATGTGTTGAGAACAATTAACACGATTGTTAAAATAAGAAGTTTGAAAAACAATTTATTGAACGAATTTATGTCACAACAGAATAGAATAATACTTACGCTTCTTTGAGATTAGCTTTGCTCATTTTTTTATCACGAAAGAAAAATTTATTTTCCAATTGAGTTAGATTTGACAGATATTTATTTTAATTTATCAAACGGTTTAAACACACGTGTTTGATAAAACCGTAATGCCAAAAAAACTGTACAGCGTTGCCAATTTTTGCCAACCTTAAGAATGGGAGCACTAGAAACTTTTGGGCTGCGTTCAGAAACTTTGGACAGAGAGAAGCCTGCGGGGGGTGCCTTCCTATGGTCTAGCTTACACAAGCTTACGGCCGCGTTCGGGCAGACACTATTAGCGCTGAAAATCTACAGTACACGTCACGTGCATTATAGATTTTCAGCGCTAATAGCGTCTGCCCAAACCACTGAAATATAATAATACTGGAACGAGCGCGACCCTATGAATAAGTGTGATCCGAGAGAGAGCGTCCAAGGTGGTATCTTTAGCCTTCCCTAAGCTGTACTACGCATGTGTGATAAACGATAGTGGGGATCGTACAGTCTCGTTTTATAAAAGATGGTTACGTGTATCCAATAAACGTTACAGGCTGCGGTCCACTTGACGCTACGAATCACTGAAATATAATAATACTGGAACGAGCGCGACCCTATGAATAAGTGTGATCCGAGAGAGAGCGTCCAAGGTGGTATCTTTAGCCTTCTCTAAGCTATACTACGCACGTGTGGTAAACGATAGTGGGGATCGTACAGTCTCGTTTTATAAAAGACGGTTACATGTATCCAATAAACGTTACAAAGAAACTTTTGGCCAGATTGTACTAAAAAGAGACAAAGATACCACTTAAGACCCTCTTTGTCATTTCACGACACTAGCGCCCGCGCTCGTTCCAGTATTATTATATTTCAGTGGCCCAAACGCAGTCTACGTATCTTTAATCGCGCATGGACTATGAGCATTAATGTAGAAAGGTGGTGACATGTCAGTTTGAAAAAATTACCAAGGGACAGAATCAATTACCGTGGGTGTACACATTTACACGCATCGCCAAAATTAAAATAATTTAATAGAAAGTTACTAGTTAGTACGCGTATCAAGTATTCGATGTAAACTAGGCCTATACTTGACATGGGGTGCTTTCCAGCTACGTATACAGGCGACACTGGGTGCATCTAGAAGCACGATCGCTCACCGAGCGCTCATTGAGCAATCGAAGATGATTGGTTCTTACCTTTAGATCCAACCAATCATCTTCGATTGCTCAATGAGCGCTCGGTGAGCGGTCGTGCTTCTGGATGCACCCACTGTGTCTGATCGGTTAATTGTTAGGCTTAATCCTCATGCAGACACTGACGCTTTGACACCGAGCGCTGATTGGGTAAAGTGTTGTTTTTACTAGAAATTTTCTAGAAAATTTTTACTAAAACAACACTTTACCCAATCAGCGCTCGGTGTCAAAGCGTCAGTGTCTGCATGAGAATCCAGGCTAAAGTGTTGTTTTAGTTAAAATTTTCTAGAAAGTTTCTAGTAAAAACAACACTTTACCCAATCAGCGCTCGGTGTCAAAGCGTCAGTGTCTGCATGAGAATCCAGCCTTACTCTGCAGAGCAACAATAACCAATCAAGCTTTGGACAGAACAACAATAACCAATCAGACTTTGGTAGACAGAGAAGGAAGTTCATACTATTATCTGCCTCTCACTCCACGCGTGTCTCTACCCCCACCACTGCAATCAGTGGTCCAGTTTAGGGCCTTCACACACACTTTCCGTAAGACGTAACAGTAAGATTTCAACCAATTGTGTTGCTCGATTTAGTTAAGCCCGTATCAGACTAGAGATTGAGATTGAGATTGGATTGGAATTTAACCAATCAGAAGAAAGAAAACCAATCTCAAGTTTAGTGATCTTTGCTTTGATTGGTCAAAATCCAATCTAATCTCAATCCCAATTTCTAGTCTGATACGGGCTTTATGGACGGCTGAATCGATTAACGCGATTGGTCGAAACCTTACTGTTACGTCTTATGGAAAGTGTGTGTGATGGCCCTTAAAGCGTCGTCTACAATGAGCAGTAGCAGTATGGATGAGGCTGTAAGGGTAAGGCCGGTTCTACAATAGAGTCGTAATCGCAAGAAATTGACCAATCACAGTCAAATGTGAAAAGAATAGTCGATTATGATTGGTTAATTTCTTGCGGCTTACGACTTGCGACTCTATTGTAGAACCGGCCTAAGAAATTGACTAATCACAATCAATTATTCTTCTTACATTCCATGGTATAAATACAAGGATATGTTCATCCCGTGTTCACCCACTGCGCAGTCAAAGTATGACGTCACGCTCACGGCTAATCAGACCGTCCGAACAGTTCAACTACAATTAAATGGCGGCTTCTAGTGTTTGATGTTGTTCGAAACACGTGAAGTGTCTTTTCCATGTGATTTTCCTTTTGTGCATATTAGATATTACAAACAGTTTCCCCCGCAAACTTGAAATCAAAATAATGTAGCTGATGAGAATGCTGCTAATATAAGCTGTTTGGAAATAACAGTTTTAAATTTACCGCTTATCTGTGACGTCACACTGATAATTTTGATTGATCGCGTGCGCAAGAGCATACCCTTGTATTTATACCATTCGACTGTGATTGGTCAATTTCTTACTCTTACAGCCTCGTCCATACTGCTACTGCTCATTGTAGATGACGTTTAAGGCGCGGCTCCAATGGAGATTCGTAATCGTAACCTTAAAAGTTGAATAATTTGAACTTTTATAGTTACGGTAAGAAAGAGGTGAGATTTCGGAACGCGTTTGAAGAAAGAGGTTAGATTACGCTACGAGTTTGATTTCATACACTTATAAGCATTTATATTATAACGCAATTATTGAAATACAATGT
>JANQDE010000353.1:63874-80475 GCA_037157785.1 Cephalotes varians | reverse complement strand
AATAAAATATATTTTTATTACATAAAATTGTATATTTATTTACAAAATTATTTAATACCTAACACCCTTTCTTGTTTTCCTATAGTATATATATTACTATATACTTTATATTTAATATATTAAAATAATAGTAAACGTTTTAACATTAGTTAACAAATAAGTTGTTTAAACCTGTTTCTTCTTATACGTGTTTTATATTACATTTATATTTTTTAAATTTCGGAAATATATATTTATGTGAACTTGTATATGTATATATATAGAACCTAGTCTAATGGCACCCCATTTTACTTATCCTACACACTACCTTGACACCGAAATCGTCGTGCATGCGCGTCCAACCTATCCGACTTCGCATCACTGCTACCGGTTAGCATCGAGAACGTGGAACCCGTTCATTCGAGAACGTTCATCGGGCGCGGTTAGTCGTGGATCATTTCGCGTTTGAGAGTTTCGGGTGTTTATACGGGCGCCGGACGCGGAGCCCGTGGGATTGCCGTTGCATCCCCTATTGATGCTCCGAGAATGGCTGACTCGCGGGCAGATCACTTGTGCTGACGGTAGACATTAGGCGATGGAGTGAGCGACTGTCGACTTTCGTCAAACCGAGACCTCCTCGGTCCTTCTCGGGGAAGGGGGAGTTGTGACGTGACGCCTTGTAGGCGCCGTCACTGGTACTTTAAGTATTTAATTACCGGCGCGCCTGTATCCTGTGCTCCCACAATTTGCGGGAGAGAGGCGTAGCGGAGTCGCGTGGACTCMTTTGCGCGCTTTATTCTTTTGTTATTTCGTTTGTTATCAATGTAAGAATTAGCGACAAGGACTGTGCAAGTGCGGTGAGTCTCAGCCCAGGCGAGGAGGACAGGAAGAGGACCGCCATCAAAGAGCTGTGAGGACGGTCTGAGGAGGAACTCCAGTAACAGGTCGTACCGTCTCCTCCGCCTTCCCATTTGCCTTATCGAATTGTGCCTGTTGCTCTCTATATTTGCAGCTGCCGTTGAACAAAGAGGCTGCCGGGAGGATGAGTCCTCGGGAAGCAGAGAACCGGAGATCGAATTGAGTACAGGATACTACTCCCGATAGAGGAAATCGCTCAGAGGAGCGGAACCGTGAGCCGGACTCAGAGGCGTCAGGATCGGCTGCGGAAGATCCGGAAAAGCTGCCGCGTTAGCGACCACCATTTGAGTCGCGCGCCACGGGCCGCCAAGCGCGGTCCCGTATGATTGACCCTCTAATTGGGGACCACGGGAGCAAGGACATCCAATTGGGAAACAATTCGCGGTCCATAGGTGGGAGTGGCGGGGAGCGAGCTTCCTGCAAGACGACGAGTCGTCACTGTCGTTGTGGCTACCGATCGTTGCGTGCGTGCAAGTTTGACAAGGAGCACAGGATCCGGGATACAGCTGCCGTGAGGAAGAACGAAGGAAGGTCGCCGCTTCGGTGAGACGAAATTGCACAGTCCGGTCGCTCGCTCCACAGGCTGAGGGGTTCGCGCGGCGGCAAAATCGGTCGGATTGTATCGGGAAAGTATCGTTAACCTAATCAGCTGCCGCGCCGCCCTGTCGGCCTAAGAATTTTGCGTTTCTCTCTCCCGCGTATCGCCACAGCGCAGTCATTCGTGCGTTGTCGTTATCATTTGTTATTGTACGGTTTTCGGGCGTGATTTTGTAAGATAGCGTGTATTTATCGGGTCGAGCTGTCGGAAGGCTCATCTCTATAATATAGCCTGTATTATAACGTTCAAGTAGAGTCCTTAGCTGTCGCCCTTCTAGAGTACGGAACGGGACGAACGCCGCCGAGGCGCAAGTCTGCGCCCATTGTACTTTGCGTGACCTGCATCGCTACCGAGCGGACCGAGTAGAGTCCTGATCATCCGTTAGAGTTCGAACCTAATCGCGCAGGAAGAAGTAAAGACCACTTTATACTGGCCGGTGGAATATGGATCCGCCCAATCTGTAAGAGCCGTCCCGAAATATATTTTTGTTATTATTTAGCTGCTTGCGTTGAATAATTGCAACCTCTCTCGCCTCCCCGGATCTTTCCCCGTTCACATACCGAACCGCCCCTCTGCCAATTCCGTAGCTGAGTTGCCGTGGCTATCGCGGCCGTCGGGACTCGCGATTTCCGGTAAAACTTTGTATTTCTCTTGTGATCCGAGTAAATTCCGCATAAGGAGTGGCACGCTCACTCGTGCCTGGCGCCCAACTTAGAGGATTTCGTTAAAGATCTTGTTTTCGAGGATTCCGGAGATCGCGGGACCGCGACGAAGTTGCCCGTCACTCGTGAGTGCGGTCGCAATACATATCACGTTTCTTAGTTTGTTGTACACACCGAGCACAAATACAAGATGCATTTACACCGACATTGTACATACCACGTTTCTTAATTTGTTATACGCACCTAGCACGAGGTGCACTTACACTGACACTCTGAACATCACGTTTCTATAACACACACATACACACACACACACACACACACACACACACACGCGCGCGCGCGCGCGCGCGCGCGCGCGTGAGCAACTTGTAAATATCTATATATATGTTTGAATAAAACGTTCTTTGTTAACCGATAAAATCCGAATTGAGTCTTTGCTGGCCCGAACCTAGAAATCCCGACGAGCACATCCAGCAAAACCATTACATTTTCGAAAATCGAACCGTTACAAATAGAAACCCCTATTTTTGACCCCGGATTTGGAAAGAGCGCAAAATTTTACGTTTAGATACGTTGTCTGAACGTTAAATTTTGTCTTTTTAAGGTTATTTTAAAGTAAAATATTGTCAGTTATTGAGGGCCATTGAAGGTTGGCATTGGTTAATTTAGATAAATGAAGGTAATTGATGATTGGCACTAGTCATTTTAGGTAATTAAAAGTCATTGAGTATTAACAATGGTCATTTTGGGTAATTGACGGTCACACCTGGTGACAATGCCATGCAGTACACTGTGATAAAAGGTATTGATCAAATTTTATGAGTATCTTTACAAGGCCGTATCTAAACGTAAAAGTTTGCACTCTTTCTGAATCCGGGATCAAAAATAGGGGTTTCTATTTAAAAAATTTGATCTGACCTTCAAATAACCTTGAAGATCAAGTTCAAAGTCGAATTGAAGGTCATCATCCGATGTTCCCCTACAAACCTAACAACTTTTGGTAAAGGTTATTTTTGGATTGGCGGCTCCCCTGAGATATTCACGTGGTGATTTTAAAATGAGACACCATGTATATACGTCACGCATGCGCGTATTACCATCATATTGGGGCGCTAACTTGCGAAGTTCTCCGTAGAATTAATCAGCGACACAATGGCGGAAGAATCAAGTCAAATTAACACATACCGAGTTCCGAAAATTTCACCGTTCTGGGCAAACGACCCAGAAATATGGTTTGCCACGGTGGAAGCTTCATTCTACGTGGCAAAAATAACGGACAATATCACTAAGTTCCACACTTTGCTTGCCAACTGCGATTCTTCCGCATATTAAATACCTAATTATGAACCACTTTCCCAACAGCAAATACGGCAAATATGCATTAAAAGGGCGCATCCTAAACGGTTTTTCGTTATCGAAAAGCGCAAAATTACGTCAATTATTAAAAGTACAAGTACTAGGGGATAAGAGGCCGTCACATTTCTTACAAGAGTTAAAAAATTTAGCTGGAGGTCAAGTAACCGATGACATCATTAAAATGCTATTCATCGAGCAGTTGCCAGAGAATTACCGAACCATCCTAGCGATCATCGATGAGTCAGATCTCGACAAACTCGCGATAGTTACGGACAAGATCGCAGATTTTATACCATCGAATAGTGCTTTAGCCTTAGTGAGTGGAAAGACCGAGAACGTAACGTCTAACACCTCCGTTCAAACAGCTCCCGTCAGTAACACGCCAAATAATTCAGTTAGAACAACTAGTCCAGGGCATGAATATATTGCTCCGTGACAAAGAATCTCGCTCACGCTCTAGGTTACCGGGACGCGCTTACTGATCATCAAGAAGACGAAGCCGATCTTGCAGCGCGAACGATGAATGTTTTTATCATCGTAAATTCGGTCATAGGGCACACCGTTGTGAGCAACCCTGTAATTGGAAGGAAAACATGTCACCTCAGGGGAACTAAAAAAACCTTCCCGCACGGAGGCGGTCGGCGGAAGCTACAGTATAGAAAATCGTCTCCACATTTTCGATAAAATCACCGGTCAAAAATTTTTAGTTGACACGGACGCAGAAATATCAATAATTCCCTTCTTCATTACGAATCGCCATTACGAAGAAAATCGCCAATTAGTCTAAAACTCTATTCAGCAAACAACTCACGTATTAGCATCTACGGTAAACTTAGTATGACGCTAAACATCGAGTTGCGTAGACCAATTACTTGGAACTTTTGCGTGGCAGACATACCATTCGCCTTATTCGCATAATAGGAGCCGATTTGTTAAAGTACTATCGCTTATCGGTCAACGTACACGATCACACTCTCACCGATCAAACAATCTCACTTTCAATGAGAGGGAAAGTATCGGCAGCACCAGTATTAAAAATATCTATCATCGACCACACGTCTAAATTCGCGCACATTTTGAAAAAGTTCCCCAAAGTTCTTGGCGTAGTTCACACCGTCGTCACGCACCATTAACCATCACATCATCACATCCAGTCCACCAGTCGCGGAACGTCCCCGACAGCTACCCCCAGATAAGCTGAACGCAGCAAAAACAGAATTCAAACGAATGATCGAACTTATCTAAACCTTCCAGTAGTTCATTTAGGGCTAGTCCCATCCATTTAGTCAGGAAGAAGACAGGCGAATGGCGAGTCTGCGGTGATTACCGTCGCCTCAACGCGGTCACAGTTCCGAATAAATATTCGGTACCCAATTTACACGACTTTTCAGCCAATTTACACGGCAAAGGTATATTTTCATCTTTCGATTTATTTAAGGCCTATAATCAAGTGTCACTGAAAAAGACATACCCAAGACGGCAGTAATTATCCTGTTCGGATTATTCGAATCCTCAGTTTATGACATTCGGTCTCTGTAACGCCGCGCAAATTTTCCGTTATTTGCACCAAACCCTTAAAGATTTGGACTTCGTTTTTTCATATATCGACGATATTCTAATCGCATTCTCATTCGTGGAGGAACGCAAACAGCATTTACGCACAGTCCTAGCGAGACTTAAAAAATCAGACCTATCTTTAAATTTGTCGACAAGTGCATTTTCGATGTAACAGAATTATCCTTTTTAGGACACCATATAAGTAGCGACAGGTGCAAGCCTACGGCAGAAAAAAAACAACGTAATCCAAAAATTCCCCAAATCACAGTCAGTAGCGGAGCTACAACGTTTCCTTGGCATGCTAAATTTTTACACCGCAAATACCTACGTAACGCAGCTATCATCCAAGTATCCTTACACATTTTCCTCAAAAATTCGCATAAAAAAAGACAAGCGCGTTATGGATGGATGGATGAATGGACAGCCGAAGCTGAAACCGCGTTCGAAAACTCTAAGGCAGAATTAGCCAAGGCTACTAGCTCACCCGTCTATATAGACGCGAGAACACGTTTAGTAACTGATGCAGATTTTGCGATGAGCGCAGTTCTAGAACAACAATGCTTAAATTCACGGAAACCGCTAATTTTTTTCTCAAAAAAATTCACTCCAGCCCAAAAGAACTACAGCGCCTATGATCGCAAGCTCACAGCGATCTACGAAGCCATCAAATACTTCCGGCATTTTTTAGAAGGTAGACAGTTCAAAATTTTAACGGACACAAACTCTTAGTTCACGCGTTCGCCCAGCGTTCTGATAAAGCATCACCGAGATAGCTTCGCCAGCTGTCATTCATATCGCAATTTTCCACTCTCATCATATACATTACCGGCCAAAAAAATGTAGTAGCAGCAGTTTATCGCGAATCAAGGCACTACGTCTGCCCTGCGAAATCGAACTATTAGAACTGGCGAGACTACAAAAAGACGACCCGCAATTATCACAGCTGCTGGAATCGACTAACACATCACTTAAACTAAAAAGATTCATACTCGGGTCGGATCACTCACAAAATTTCTGCGAAATATCAGGCGAATCATTCAGACCTTACATCCCAGTCACTCTACGGCAGAAGGTTTTCGATATGTTCCACGCACTCACTCACCTCAAAGCAAAAATAACAGACCTAACCATCCGACAAAGATACGTCTGGCCGCACATGCATCGCAACATCACTAAATGGGCTAGGAAATGCATCGTGTGCCAGCAGTCCTAGATCTCGTGTCATGTTAAACTCTTACCTACCGATTTCACAATGTCAGACGAACGTTTCGATCGTGTACACATCGATCTAATCGGTCCCTTACCACTTTGCCAAGGTCTACGCTATTTTTTGACCGTGATAGATCGATACACAAGATGATCCGAAGCTATTCCAATCCGAGATATGTCGGCTCAAACAGTCACGCGCGTTTTATAATCATTTGGTAGCGCGTTACGGCGCTCCAAAGATTTTAATCACCGACCAAGGGAAACAGTTTGAAAGTCAAATATTTAACGCCCTACTCCAAATGACCGGATGTAAAAGAATACGCACAACGGCATACCATCCCGAAGCAAACGGAATAATTGAGCGTTGGCATCGTACATTGAAAACTGCGTTAACGTTCCATTACTTCTTCGAGTGGGCTAACGTACTGTCGACGGTACTATTAGGGTTACAAATACAAATGAGACTGGACACAGGGGCATCTGCAGTCGAATTTTTATTTGGTTTATTTACTACCCTAAGAATTTCCGGCGAGTTTATAACCGACAACGATTTTACTGCGGACCCAACAATTTTTGTAGAAAATTTTCGTGCGCACATACGAAATTGTAAACCCGTATCTGTTAACCATAAGTACAAAAAACGTACCTCTTATTTTAAGGATTTAGCGACTTGCAGACACGTGTTCTTGTGCAACGACGTCAAACAACCGCTAGAGCGACCATATTCCTGTCCTTATAAAATTATGTAACAAATCTCAGATAAAGTTTATGCATTAGAGATTAGAGGGAAAACAATTAATGTATCAATCGATAGAGTCAAGCCAACATACTTTGTACTAGATCTCATAGAAGAATCTGCAAGTAACACACCTAATCAACCATCAGATTCTATAACAACCACCCAATCACAGCCGCACGCACTTAAATCCTACCCAGGTACCAGGAAGCAGGTTCATTTTAGTTCCGATACCAAGCGTGTCTCTGACTAAATAACACGAGCGATAGCATAAGATACTTTTTTTATCATTAATATAAGCAACCTTAAACTAAAATAGTAATACTCATACTATATAAATTTTGTTTGTACTATTATGTTTACACTCGGGGGGGAATATGTAGGGATCGCGTTCCGTCTCCCCACCGCGAGTTTTCTCTTTTGGTCGTCCCATGACCGAGCAGCGCGCGCAGCGCGAGGAAAGAACAACTAACTRACTCGTCTAAATACGGCTCTGAGACAACAACTCATGTGTCTTTACAATACATTGTGATATCAAAATCTCATCTGTCGAAGTTACCTTTCGTCCGCACAAACCTCAATCATCGCCCTACAGTGGTGATCGGCAAAGCCCAGGAAGCGGACGCTACACGAGGAACGAGGAACATAATTTGTCTTACTCCACAATACAGGGAATTTTACAAGAAAAAATGAACGATTATCATTACATTCGCGTGCAAAATTTACAAGAGGAAGATTATCCACGAAGAAAAAGATTCTGCGAAAATTTTCTAAGAAAAATAGACGAGGATCTGGAATTTCATTCTCGTGTAATATTTAGTGATGAATCGTGTTCACATGAGAGAATTGTTAATTCGCACAACATGCATATGTGGAGAGATAAAAATCCTCGAGTTACTCGACTTAGAAATTTTCAAATCCGATAAAAAACGAACATGTAGGCAGGAACCATGGGTACGAACATACTGGATCTAATAATTCTGCCAGAGATCATAAATGGCATAGCGTATAAGAACTTTTTGGCAGAAAATATTCCAGATTTTCTGGAAAAAATACCATTAGGTGAAAGAAACAATATTATATTCCAATAAGATAGTGCTGGACTTCACAATGCCAGAGTTGTCTATTTAAACGAATAATTTCCTGGCCGTTGGATAGGCTGGTATGGCCCAATACTTTGGCCTGTAAAATCGTCGGACCTTAATCCTTTGGACTTTTTTCTATGAGGACACTATAAAGAAGTTATTTACAGGAAATCTCCCAAAGACTTAGAAGACTTTTAAATGACAAGCTAATCGACAACGATATTCTACAGAAGATTCAGAGAAATTTATTGAAACGTCTGAGAGCTTGTGTCGCAATGGATGGTGGACACTAACATCTATTGTGAAGAAAGAAAAACGAAAGATAAATGAAATAATTATTCTGCCATTTTCAGGGCAACCAAATATTTCATTCGTGGAATTTTCTTACAGTTTGCAAAGTATTATAAATCAAAAGTAAATAAAATACTTAAGGAAATTGTATGATTTGTTTCATACAACTTTCAACAAGAATTAACAAGAAATGGCTAATGAAGAATTAATATAATTTATTTAAAAATATTGCAAATTCAATTTTTTAATAAATTATACTAATATAAATCATAAATATTTTTACTTTTTAATTGTCGCGTTCTGACTTTTGAAGCTCTAATTAACAACTGCATTCAGCAGAAAAAGCAGCTTTACAACCGTTGTAAGATTCTTTATTACGATTAGTTCTTATCCTTAGTTTCTGTCCAAATGTATAAACCAATGGTGTTAAAGAACCTTACAACAATTGCAAAGTTGTTTTCTCCACTGAACGCAGTCAATCATGTATTCGGCAGTGTTACCACGAACAATAACTAATAAAACTAGTCGACTGCTCGCTTGCAAACACGTGTCGTATTTTTGTCACGTAAACACGTGTTTCTTTCTTTGAGTAATTCTCATGCATGATTAATAGTGATCAATAGTAATTGACGATAATGATCAATTCGTTAATAATTGGAGTGTGTGAATGTGACGCAAGTTTAAGAAGAACAAAAAATAATACAAGTTATACAAGTGATACAAGTTATTTTATAAGAAAAGAGAAAAGGATTTACTCGATCAGTATCTTCGTGAAGGTAAAGAGTTGATCGCTGTGCAGGATGATAAGTGAGTATACACGTTCAAATTTATTCGGACACGTTCGGACACGCGCATTCTCTCTCTCTCTCTTTCTCTCTCTTTCGTTCTCCTACATGTTTATCTTACAATTACGCATTTTAAATGTGAAAAGTTTTAATATAAAAATGATATTTACATGTACAGAATTATTAGAAACAAGGCGGCAAATAGTTAATATCATTTTTAAATCTATCATAATTAAAGTGTCAGTGAGTGAGTTGGTAAATAAATGAGTGAAAGAGAGAGAGAGAGAGAGGGAAAGCAAAAGAGAGAGAGAGAGGGATGGATGTTGTTCGAGCGGATCACAGCTGAGCGTCTCACATAATCGCCCGTATCGGACAGTGAGTTGCGCCTCATAATTCGATAACTATTCTTCTTTATAACTTAAAAACTAAGCATCGAACAAATTTTTGCTAAAGGAAAAGTCGTTCAGAACATCCTCAGGAATATGTCTCTTCAAAGATATAAGGTTATTCTGAATCACCCTGTATATAACTTCCTGGAATATCCTGAAATATCAGATCCTGAATTAATTTCTATACAAAATTAACTAAGAAATTGTCAAAATACATCTTATTTATTTTCGTAATAGAGTCCCATTTTGAGGACTTGTCTTCAAAAATCATGTCGTTAAAACAAGGGTAAAAGATCTCGTAATGTTGCGCCTTTTATTCTATTCTATACAGTGTTTATTTACGAGAAATATAACTACATCGCGTTCATCAAGAGGTGACGCATATTACTCTCGGGTGAACAATTTTATCGTTTTTATATTGTTTTTTCGATAAGACAAAAAATATCTTCTCGAGAAAACAATCACAAAAAGATGAAGAAAAGATATTTTTTTTTAAATTGTTTTTTCAACAAAATGAAAAGACAACATAAAAAAGATATCTTTTTGACATTTTTTAAACATCTTTTTGCTTTGTCGAAAAGATGATCTAGAAAAAAACAATTTTTAATCATTCTTTAGTATTTTGTGCTGGGTTTATAACTTTTAACTTAAACAATTTTTTCCATTTTGTAAATAGTTTTGATCATTTCAAGTATTTATATTTTATATTTAGATTATTAAATTATCGTTTACGATATCATTAACTCGAATATAATTAAAAAATAAAAAGTTACACAAAAAATATAAATTGAGGAGAACTCACATTACCACTTTTTCCTCTACTTTTATATGCAAACTAATTAGAGGAATCATACTATGTAAAAAAAATTATACAATTCCATTTTAAAAAATGCGAAAATTTTTGCCTGGAGAAATTAAATGAATCATCTTGTATATCTCTTATTCTTTACATTTATGTTATATTAATAAATTTTACACATATCTTTCTTTCACGCAGAGGATTATACTTGCCTTAATTAAAATATACTTGTTTTATGTAATGCAATGTCGAAAGATTAGAAAATTATTTTTAAAAAAGTTGTGTGCTCAACATCACGATAACTTCTAAGAGGTTCTTGGGACTTATTCTATCCTACATTCACACATTCACGCTTCATATTTGATAAAAGTATAATATCCACGATCTACGAAATAAAATAAAATAAAATAAAACGTTTCATGCACACGGCGCTCACTTATGAACTAAATGCTATCTATGTGATGTTTTATAATACTTTATTGTAATTATAGCAGACAATTATTAGAAAAAATGGTAATATTTACTTCTTACTTATAAATTCTGAAAATGAAATCTGAATCAAATGAAAATGATTCTGTGTTATGCATCATGCGAAACTGTGTCCGATTCAATCTCTGACACGTGATTTACTTTCTTTAGATAAGTATACACAGTTCGCGATTTATTTCGATTTCATTGGAACGTTGTTTGAAGAATCAGTTAGATGCCTTGATCAAATAAATTTTACACACACACACACACACACACACACACACACACACACACACAAAATGCGCGCGCGCGGGTGTGTTACTTATTATTACCAAGATACTAATATATACGATTCGAAGGTTGTTTGATAATGATTAGAAAATACGAGACGGCGCTAATTTCAAATTGATATGATAATTGATGTCTTTTGTCTTTCAAATCTCTATAAATATAAAATTTCAAACAGCTTCGTCAATTAGTTTTGTTGTTACAGCTATCTAAAATAAACTCAAGACGAGTGCCGTATTTGATCAAAAACAAAATTAAGTGATCATTTCAGAGGATCGCGAGTTTAAATCCACGCATCCCGTATACACGGACTTAGTCTGTGATACACGCAAACCTCTTAAGAGATGTTGATACTGTGCGTATGCTTCGCTGAGAGGTGGAAAATTGAGTGTATGCCTCGTGAAGAGGTTAAATATGGAACTATAGCCAGACTCCTGGTCAATAAAAATATGGTAATATATATTCTGAAAGCGTGGTACAGTGACTGACAATTATTAAGTCAGTCGGCAATCCATAAAAAAGAGGAGTTCCCTTTTTTCTTAAAAAAAAAAAAAAAAARTGATTACTTCAAATCGTTATTTGGGACGATTCAAGCATAATCCGAAGGATCCGCTGAATGGAAAGAGATTTAGCTCGATATTAAAATAATTGATTGAGAGCTGTAAATTTGAAGAGAAAGTATCATCAAATCATATTATATAGAAGGCATAAAAAGTTTGAACATTGTTGGACTTTAGACCAAGTGCATTGAGCTTAAAGAAAAGAATATTGAATTTATATTGAAAAGTAAAAAAATGATTTTGCTCCATAAAACTTGTATTTTTATATTATATTATATTTTCATACTTGTATTTTCTCAGAACTTATCAAACAATCCTCATATCTTTATTATAATGATATATCCACAGTATTCTAATTGAATCATTGTCGCTACATTTATATTCATTGTCTAAATTTATTCTGCAGTTTTGATAGATAAATTGTTAATCACTGATCGTTAATCGACTGGAATCTTCCAATCAAACTATCCCTAGTGAAAATAAAAATCGGAGCATAAATGAAAAGGGAGAGTTACTGAAGCGTAAATGAAACTCCTAGAAGCGTTAATAGAAACAGCGGAACGTAAAAGAAGCATTTTAAGAAGCTTTTTTATGTTTCATTGTTTCAATTTATACCTTTTAGAAGCTCCTGTCACTCTTCCTTTTCCCTTATTCGACTTATATACCGTTTTTATTTTCGCCAAGGGACCAGTGTGAATCTATAGTAACGATTCTGTTATGTGATATTGCTTTTCTTGTTTTCTAAAAAATGGCAGGTAATTATGCAGAATAGGGGAGCCACCTCCGATTTGAATAATTTTTACATATGTTGTCAAGGTCATTGCCCGAGTAATAATATGAAGGTTTTAGGCGGGGGTCGTTGTTTGATAAAAAGTTACAAAGGGATACATTTCGTGGGAGGAGCAGGAGAAGGGGCGAAGCCCCCCTGCTTACACGTTTCAGACGCAAACGAAATGTACGAGTGGCCTCCATTTGGACACGAATCGATTGAACACGAGCCACTCACAGCGCTTGAACAGTGGAAAGCCTTTAAGCACCGGTCGCTGTGGTTGGTGGTGTCCAATTGAGCCATGTCTAAATGGACTTTTTATATGAAAATTATTCAAATCGAGAGATGATTTTACAATTACTTCATAAACACAATACTTTATGTTTGTTTCATTTAATTATTTATTCATTTATATTTTCATTTATTGGATATGTAACAAACATTATTTCAAAAATCCAATTTACTTTACTGAATTACATACATTATAATGGGAGGGGCTCGTTTGGACATGGATCAATTGAACACCACCAACCACAGCGACCGGTGCCTAGAGGCTTTCCACTGTTCAAGCGCTGTGAATGGTTCGTGTTCAATTGATTCGTGTCCAAACGGAGGCTACCCATTATAATTACAAACGCAGAACACATGTTCATACATAGGATGTCGAGAAATTGCATATTGTTCAGTAGAMTTCTTTYCTTTGTAAYTTKTTATCAAAYAAYGAYCCCCGCCTAAAACCTTCATATTATTACTCGGGACAATGACCTTGACAACATATGTAAAAATTATTCAAATCGGAGGTGGCTTCCCTATTCTGCATAATTACCAAATGGCATTAATAGATATTATAAACGCAATACGCAATATTATAAATTAGTTCTAATGAATCGAGAAATAGCAATGACTATTGTCTTAATAAACTATATTATAACATAACAAAATAAACAAAAAATCGCGAGACATAAAGAGAAAAGGACATTAAATGATTAAATCATATGTATTTGAGAAAAAATATAAAAAGGAATAATACTTTGTTGAGATGAGTTAATATTCTTATTATTAATTAATTCGTTGATAATTTGATTAATTTATCGGTAAAAAAATGTCGGCTGATGTATCGTTCTTCATCTTTTAAACGTAATAAGATGCCTTCAATTTTTAATCAAGATGATAAGTCGCTCAAATCAGCCGTTACGCAAATCGTGCCTACGATTGCACATTTTTTTATCGTTGATTATCGGACCAATGGTCCTCATCATCTACATGCATTGAGAATAAACGAATTTATCCATAGAATTTACATCGTGTATTTCATAACTCTATGTCAATCTCTATGTCAATTTCGATCACCAGATGAGGAGAACTTGTTGCTGTTGACAGAATCGCATCTACATACACAACAAGAAGGGAAGAGGAACCAGTCCATGAATATACCCTTACAGTCGTTGTCTGGATCATATGCGAGCAACCTGTGCCATTTGTACTTCTGCTCGCATCCGCAATCCTCATTGCATCGATTCGTTTGCGTTTTTCTACAAAGGAAAACACAATCTACGCAGTGCTTATTTTGTAAGAATCTGTATATGAATTTATATATCCGTAATAAAAATTTATAAGGAATTACATAAAACAAGATGAAATGAGGTGAAAAATAATCACTTTACTCACGAGCACATTTCCTGGTGTATCGCTTGCTCGAAATGTTGAGTATTTACAATGGCGCGAATCTTTCCAGCGCTATTGCTTGCCCAGTAAGGAGTCACGATTTCAATTTTCGATTCACATGCATCAATTCTGCAACCGTTATCGTAATATTACTTATTTTTTATTCCGTTGCAGCATAAAAAAAGAAAGACAGAAGAAGAAAAAACAAGATTCTTAAACGAGACTCCACGAGTTTTATAAAAAATATATTAATATAGTATTTATATATCAATGAATATAGATTCTATAATAATAGATCTCCCCGGAAACAACAGCAGAAAACATAAATTATATAATACATATACATATATAATACATATACATATAAAATAAAATAAGTATAAAATGATAATAATAGCAGAAGATCGATTCTCCTAATTCTCACCTGCCACTCTCTGTACTGCGATTTTTTCCGAAAGACTGTCTGACATTTCTATTCTTGCTAAAATACTTATCGTTAATCTCGCTTTCTATGTGCAGTTCATCATCTCTGGGTCCGCCATCTGGGATATCGTGCTTTCGCGCTTCTTTACTTTTTCTTCGCGTTCTAATATGATACCCGCGTTCATTTGACCTGTATCCTGGATTCATCTCAAAATCACCGTACATCCTTTTCATTAATGCTTTATTTTCGTCAATAAAATGTTCTATCCGTTCTCTGCAACAATCGATTTAATTAAATTACGATTCACGTTAATGTTCAATTGTCTTTTCTTATTTTTTCCACTAATAAGTTTTGTTCAACTGCAGTCAAGTATAACATTATAATCTTTAGGTGCACAGGTTAAAAAATCTTTATTTAATAACTTTATTTGTTATTTATTTACGCACATTGGATAAGTGTTTCCAGCAGTCGGACAGAACAATTGATGATATTTCTTGATACAAGGTATGCCTCGTACCAAATCTCCTCTCAGTTCAACACCCAAAGCTACCGAAAGTGCAGTCCACAATATCTACGAATAAATATTTATTAATTACAAACATAATATCGGAAGGTAGTAGAGGCTGCGTTTCATTCAGACAATATAAAATCCAAAATCGACTGAAGCATTAAATATTGATAAATCAATTGTTTCTGATCATTTACATGCAATAGGAAAGATTCAAAAAGAAGGCAAATGGGTTCCACATGAATTATCTGAATTGAATTAAATTGAATATTCAAAATTTTTAGTTTGTTTAACCATTTGAACTTTATTGCTTTCTTGTCACAAAAGAAATAGTTTTTGGTCAAATTGTAACTGGCGATAACTTGAAAAATAGATCTATTATAATAATTCTAAGCATAAAAAATCGTAAGTAGGTTTAGGTCAACATCGATTCCAAAATGTAACATCCACAGAAGTAAGGTTTTGTTGTGCATTTGGTGAGATATGAAAGGGATGTCATATATTATGAGTTGCCGAATCAAACAGTCACTGTTGAGTGTTATCAACAACAATTAATCAATTTGAATCGTGTTTGAACCAGAAACATTCAATAATAAAGAAAGGAAAACGCAAAGTGCACGAGAATGCTTGATCATTTGTTACAAAAGTAGTTAAAGATATGTTATCATAAATGGAAGTTTTATGACATATATTCACCAAACTGTGCTCCTTCAGATTATCACTTATTTCGATTGATGCAGTCTTGCTGATTAGCATTTCAAAACAATTATGAAGAAATTAAAAAATGGCTCGATAAATGGATTGTTTCGGAAAACAAACATTTTTTTATCGCAAAATTCACTTGTTGCCAGAAAAATTATAGCTAGATGAAAAATATTTTGAATAAAATAAAATTTAACATCTTTCTCTAAAATAAATTTTTTTGAAAAATTTTTTTGAAATATCTCCCAAAACTAATCGGAACACCTAATTTATAACAAATTTTGCAACAAAATTCGAAACTGTTCTTTTGATAAAATATGGAAAATACTGAGTAAATTTATTTCTAAAAGAATGTACTGTTAAACAATTATCTATCTTCTTTTACTGTTATACCGAAATCGTCACTGCTTTAATAGCGAGACAAATATTATTATGATTAATAATTTGCAGATTTAACATAATTATTTTCAGAATTTAAATAAGACTGTTTTTTTAAATAAGTCTTTCCGTTGTATAGTAATTGACAATATTTATTACGACGGCATGAAATAGATTGCTAAAAAATTTTTGTTTCATATGTTCATGTATACTGGAAATTAATTGATTAATTAAAAATTGCCTTCCTACGTTCATATTTCTATTCAACTTCCAGATAACATCCAGTAGGCGTCATTCATATATTTCTTCTAATGGTAGTCACGTTGTAGTGCCTACGAGAAATGAATCATACAGCGTGAACAGGTTAAATTGAAACTATCTATATGCGAATCTGAATCTGAGAGAATTCTCTCTCTCTCTCTCTCTCTCTCTCTCTCTCTCTCTCTCTCTCTCTCTCTCTCTCTCTCTC
>JANQDE010000353.1:44812-63803 GCA_037157785.1 Cephalotes varians | reverse complement strand
CAATCTTTATGCGATATATACACCTTAGATAATGTTAATGTCGGTGATACTATAACTTTCAAATTTCATAACTCGCAAAGGATAATGAAAATTAACTTTATTATAACATTTTGAAAAGCTCTCGAGATCAGCTACAAGAATAAGCAATAAACAATGGAGGTATTTTAATTAAAAATTTTAATTTTTACGTGATTTTAACAATGCTATCCAAGGTTACATTAACATTACTGTATAATATGCCACTTAAAATATTTTTATACAGACATTCCACGTCAGAAAAATCAAAGCTGCATTGCACGTCTCGAATTTCGATCAAAGTTGGCTTAGTCGTAGTCTTTGATTAGTACTACTACAGTGTAAAATAATTGTTCAAAATTTCAAAAATTTTGGAAGTTACGCCATGTTGATTATTTGATCTACTTGTTTTAAAAATATTTATCAAAGACAATTTTTAATTTGGATAATTTTTACAAGATAACCATATAAAAAGGCATGCTTTAAGGTAAACTATAAAACAACTAAAAATTATGAAAAATTCAACAAAAAAAATAATAAAAAATATATTTTTTCCTTTTTTTAATCTAGTGCGCACTCTCCGATAAGAATCGCATGATATTAACCCTTATAATCTCTCCTGCATTAAAAGAAAAAAATTGATGGAGTGTTTTCTGATTCCCGAGATACTGAATTTCTAAGACTGCCTCGTTTCGCGTGTCCGTTCTTCGCGACGTCATCCCTCACGGAGTGTTCGTGCATACGTGCCTCGTGACATCTTCGTTTGTCCTTCTTTCGCGACGTCTTTGTGCATTCTTCTGTATTCTACTACTACGCATCACTCCTTACTAACTGCTCTTTGCTCGCCTTGATTTTAATGACTTTGTACTAGATTTTGTTATTGATTTTAAATATTTTAAATTAATGATTATTGAATTCGGTGTTGAATTCTTGCGTTATATTTGGTTTTCTATTAATTATATTTTCTGAATTGATGATTAGAGAATAATATATAATATAGACCGTTCTCGTCGTTCTGCAAACTGTTCCGCAAGAAAAAACATTTTTTTATGAGAATATCGGATTTAATGAGAAAGTTTTATAGAATTATGAATAAACGCCGTAATGAAACAACTGAGTTCCAGACTTCCGCTAAATGCTTATGTTTGCAGCACTTGTCGTCTTCAACTAAAAAAAATGAATCCAAAAAGAATAAGAATCGCTCAACTATTAATGTTGAAGTTTCTTCATTTAGAACAACTCGATGATGACGTTGCTGATTGTATTAATGACCCTAGTTCTTTAAACTTTGCTGACACTGCTGAAAGTGACAACGATTACGATTCTGGTATAGGAGATCAAGAAACAACTGCGTTTTTGAGCTGCTTTTGTGTGACGATTGACGTGCTGAATTGGCGAAACTTCTAATAGTTTCAGAATTCGATTCAGCCGGCATATTATTTTTTAATCTTTGCCGGAGTCGTAATCGTTGTCACTTTCAGCAGTGTCAGCAAAAATTTAAAGTAATAAGGTCATCATCATCATCATAATCAGCAACGTCATCATCGAATTGTTCTAAATTAGAAACGCAAAACTTCAACATCAACAGTTGAGTGATTCTCATTATTCTTTTTGGGTAATTGACGATAAGTGTTCCAAATATAAATATTTAGTAGAAGTCTGAAACTCATGGTTGTTTCATTACAGATAGCTTTCGTAATTCTAAAAAAAGCTTTCTCATTAAATCCGATGTTCTCATAAAAGAATGTTTTTTCTTTCGGAAGGGATTGCAACAGCTTGTAGAACGACGAAAACGATCCATATTATATAGTATCTTGTAATCGTCAATTCAGAAAATATAATTAATAGAAAACCAAATGTAATGAAAGAAAACAAAATTCAATAATCATTAATTTAAAATATTCAAAATCAATAACAAAATATAATGCAAAGTCGTTGAAATCAAGGCAGGCAAAAAGCAGTTAGCAAAGAATATGCGTACTAGTAGAATATTGGAGAACGCACAGACGTCGAAAAAAAGACAAGCGAAGTCGTAAGGCACGTTATATTAAGAGACATATCGTGTCTCAGCGCTAAAGTGTATGCACGCCGGCGAGTTGTGAGCACCCGAAGTTATCAAATCTCAATAACAGTTCAGCCGATTAGTTTTAAATAGGCTTAATCAATAGCTTGGATTTGAATTATATCATAGAAGTATTTTTATTTTTTTTTTCTACATGCCCTACGAGTAGAGATATTATGACGTAGAGTCCGAATCTAGAAATTATCATATTAGCCAATCAATGTACGACGTGTTTTTCGGCAACTTAATGTCTAATTGTCCGACCATGGGTCGCTTTCGTTTTGGACTTTTTAAAAATGTTAAATATGTCTAAAAAAATGTTAAATATGTCTGAAAAAAATTTGTGTATACACTTTAAACATTCTATTTTAAGAATCATTAAATTTAATAAGAAAAATTAAATTTTTAATTATTATTTTTTAATAAATATAATAAAAAATTAAAAAAAACAAGAAATTTTCAAAAAATTCTAAAGTGGATAAAAAGTTCTTAAAAAGAAAAAACCATGATTTCTTAAAGGAAAAAAGATGTACTTTAAGAAAAAAAATAGTACAATAAGCTTCACATTAAAATAGAATACCTTTTTGTTTGATTTGTTGAATTTGAAAATAAGCTATTTTTAAATGTAATAAAACGGAGAAAAAGATACATAAAGTAAAAAAAAACTTTTTCTAAGTTTTTTAATTTTCATTAAAAAAATTGATTAACACCTTTGAATTAAAAATAATGCACTTTTAAAATATAGAGTAACACGCAGTGAGTACGATAAACTTTCTAAGCTTCTGGTAGTCATATTTTTTTATTCTGCCTTGAAAATATACAAATACGTTTAAAATCACTTAAAATTCAAAAATTTAGCAAAATACGTTTTGAAAAAAATTTCATTTTTATTTACGAAATATCCGATCATGGGTCGAAAATGTTCGCAACAGATTTTGATCCTTCGGCATTCGGAACAATACTGATGCAGCACGTCGTCTCTGTGTCTACAGATTAGCTCTACCATAAACTTTTTTTACATATTCAATAAAGGTTGCTACGTGCTCAGGCCTTCTAGAAATTTCAGAAAGTAATTTTGGCTCGGACGAAAACGACCCATGATCGTACATTGAGTTAAAAAACATTGCCGTCGTCGAAGCTACGGAGATAGTGTCTGACAACCACTGTGACATCCACTAGGGATAGTGTCTTTTGGCAGTTTTTGACGCAAGAGATACTAGCGATCAAGCCTCGCAGATGTGTGCATGTATCGATGCATGTATCGATATCGAGTATCGAAAAGTGAGTGAAAAGAGAGAGAGAGAGAGAGAGAGAGAGAGAGAGAGAGAGAGAGAGAGTGTGAGTGAGTGCGATTACATGAGTGTACGGAAATGAGGAAATGTGTAAATACAGAAAGCAAAATTATTAGACTTTATTAGATACGCATTTTTGCTTTTTCTGTTGCATTGATTTTTCTTAGATAATCTGAGATTAGTTTTTCCAGAAATCAACGATTGTTTATTCGTTGTATGTATGTGAGCACATATATAAATCTGTAAAATAAAATTTAAGAGCAGTTTTGCTTGATACGTTTACTTGACATGTTTTTGAAATGTCTGCTACAAATATGATTATAAATTATATGTTAATGGTCATGATTACGCTGGTAATACGAGTACGAAAACAATCAAAAAAATATGCAGAGATAACAATGAATATACAGTGTTGTGGGTTTCAGGACGCAGAGAGGGATTCAACACTCACTTTCACTTTTTATTACACGTTTATTACAAAATAAAATATAATTAAATACATAGAGTTTAGTTCTTTTACAAAATACCGAACGACGGACGTAAAACCGAACTGACTGTTTTACTCTGAACTTCTGAACCTCTCTTCGCCTTTTTCATGGCGTTTATATAATTCTTTATTTCCATATTCGTTGCTACGGTCGGCATTCTGAGAACCGACCGCGCAATCAGAGTATGTATGTGAGTATTTCACTATTTAATTTAGTATGTTACGAGGTTTAGCAATATTACTTGCTTTTTATTTCCTGCTTAATCCTGCTTCCTTGTATTAATTTCTGCTTACTTGATAGCATATCTTGGCCTTGTAACATCAGGGTCTTTAATAATTCTGTGAACAATTTTCGTGGGCAGCTAGAGCAGACTAAACTAAGGCGGAAAGTCCTCTAGCATTTTTAACTTTTCGCTATAGTCAACGAGATATTAATTTCTAAAGATTACCCAATACGCGCGTCCACCCAGCCTTCTACTGGCAAGCGTACGCCCATTGATACCTCGACGCGCGATCCGCGGGGAGCAGGAACTACCTGGAAAGCGTCCTGCGCCGCGCACACTGCGAGTTCCTCCTTCACTCGAGCGGCTCGCTGGCCACGCCTCTCCGCAGGTCAAGCTATCAATGGGCGTACACTTGTCAGTAGAAGGTTGGGTGGACGCGCGTATTGGGCAATCTTTAAAAATTAATATCTCGTTGACTACTGTGAAAAGTTAAAAATGTTAGAGGACTTTCCGTCTTAGTTTAGTCCGCTCTAGCTGCCCACGAAAATTGTTCACAGAATTATCAAACATCCTGTATATAAGACAGGGTGTCCCATTTTAAATGATTCAGCCCAATATCTCGAAAACTAAACCCAGTAGATAAAAATGTTTCAGACAAAAGTTGTTTAGCTCGAAAGAGGACATAAAAAAGTACCACTGATTTAACCTTGGGCGTTGTTAAGATCAGAGCAAGGTCACTTTAAATTTTTTAAATGGAACTCCCAATTTTTCAGTACATATTCTTATAGTTTACCTCGATAGTTTTTCAAAACACTATAATAAAGTATTTTTTCATTAAGTACTTTTCGAGTTTTAAGGCTTGAAAATTACAGCACCGCCGGTATTAACATTACCCAAGATGGAGGTTGCCCGGTCGGATTTACACTTCTTGTGTGTGTGTGTGTGTGTGTGTGTGTGTGTGTGTGTGTGTGTGTGTGTGTGTGTGCGCGTGCGTGCGTGCGTGCGTGCGTGCGTGCGCGCGCGCGCGCGCACGTATATGCCAGCCAATGACAAGATCGGTAGATTCTCTTGAAAGAACAAAATTGAGCTTCATTCAAGTCTTCGAATCAAATGTTCAAAATGTTCACCATTATTCCGTAAACATAATCGAAGTCTACTTTCAAAATTTTCTAATACTGATCTCAGTATCTCTGGAGTTATCCTTTCACAAACTCTTTACTCTATTCATCATGTCTGATCTGGAGGTCGGTGCATTCTCGTAAACAATCTTTTTCGAATAACTCCAGAAGAAAAAATTCAACCAATTTAAATCTGGTGATCTTGAAAACCGGGACTGGTCCTCCTCGAGTCCAACGATGACCTATCCGCAAGGTACATCTTGGATAATGCGACGGTATTGTTACTTTCAAGTTTTATAATTCGAAAAGTACTTAATGAAAAAATACTTTATTATAATGTTTCGAAAAGCTCTCGAGGTAAGTTGCAAGAATATATACTGAAAAATTGGGGATGTCATTTAAAAAATTTAAAGTGACCTTGTCCTGACCTTAACAATGTCACCCAAGGTCAAATCAGTGGTACCCTCTTATGTTCCCCTTCGAGCCAAACAACTTTTGTCTGAAACATTTTTGTCTATTGAGTTTAGTTTTCGAGATATTGGGCTGGATCATTTAAAATGGGACATCCTGTATATATTGTTACATCCGTATGTATGAGCTTCCGGACGAAGACAGCGCTCTTACGAGAATAAGCAACACGATTTTGGGAGAAAAGGAACTTTAATAACACTCGTAATAACACAACGTTAACACACAATATCTCGCTCGATTTCTTTTTAAGAAATTCCGTTCTGAAAAGCCGTTCAACCACTCGAAGTTTTCCGCCAAACTCCGTCGCCTGGCAACCGCAACACTCTTCTGTCTCACTTCACTCCGCGAGCGGGACGACCGTATTCATGACATTCTCACATATGACCGTTCGATAAAATTGACATCAGTTGATTCCGATCTCGAACGTACAGGAGCGCAACATTTATATATATATATTATATATATATATATATATATATATCTTTATGTAAGATACAGAAATAACCATTAACATATAATTTAGAATTATATTTATAACAGACACTTCAAAAACGTGTCAAGCAAACGTAGCAAGAAAAACTGTATTGCTTTTAAATTTTATTTTACAGATTTATATATGTACTTACATACATACAATAAACGACCGTTTCATTGATTTGTATTTCTATTATTCTATTATTATATGGAGTACAATTTATGTTCCATATATAAAAGTGGAACGATGATAAATAGATATTTGTATACATTTAAAAAAAAATTACTTCATTCATTGCAATTTTTATTTTCATTGCATTAATATGTTTCTCTTTTTAACTTATTCATTCAATTAAAGCATTTAAATCAATAAATATTATTTAAAATTGTGAATGTTTTATAATTCCCCGTTCTGTTTTTCCGTACAAAATATACTCTATGTAATAATAGGAAAAATAAATCAACGAAACAAAAAGCGCGAAAATGTGTAAATTTAGTAAAGTCTATAATTTTGTTTTCCGCATTTATGCATTTCCACATTTTCGTACACTCATATAATCGTACCCTGAAAGAGCCAGCAAGATAGCGTAATTACTTCTTTTCCATGCGATTGGTGTTCAACAATGTCAATGTAAGTTTTGTATTTGATTATTGTGATAGTTATTACAGTTTGTTATATAGTGTATGTACAAACTCCTTTAAAATGTGAATGATTGTGTTTGCGATTCGTGAACTAAGTATATACATGCAGTGGCAAAAATACAAAGGTTAGTAAAAATATAGAGGTTAATAAAAATAAATTTAGTATAATAACGGGAAAGTAACCCTGATCGCAAATGTATGCTAGCAGTTTGCTTATTTGCAAATTCGATTTCCATTGTAGATCTATGTAGTAATAGTCCGTGTTAAGCTCATAATTTCGTCAGAATAATTTGTCAGCCGCTGACAGATTATTATTTAGATTGACGGCAGAAACCGAACAGAATTTACAAATCCTACTCAATTTCTGCCGGTTTTGTCGTCGGATATTATAGACTTTGCATGTTGCAATCATTTTCTGCAATCATTGTCTAGATAGGTTATTCCGTTAACTTTTGAAAGACAAAAATAATACAGGCCTGCAAGATTTGATCCACTGAGATGCAGAAGTGGCCCAAAGAAGTTTTCCACGTAATTTTTTGCATTGAATCCGGCCGCAGAATTTGTGTAGCACGTCACGATGTTGAGATATTTTAATTTAAAAGTACAAAAAGACTGTTTTTTAACATTTTCAGTTTACAATAACTTTAAAAAATGAGGATATCTGTTGATTTGGCAAACAGATTCCGATTCCCAATGAAAAAATCTACGGAAATGCATATATCTTTTAAGAAATGATCAAATATTTATAACTGCAGGAATAAATTATATTAACAAATTTCATGTTCTTTAGCAGATGAACACTTCATAAAACCGATTTTCTTGACATTTTGTATTAAAGAGTTCTTTTGGATTGTTGATTACGAATTTAAAAATTCAAAATGGCGAATCCAATATGGCGGTTCAAAACTTTAAAAATCGTTATAATTTTTCTGACAGTTTATTAAGAAATTTTCTGGATAGCTAATTACGAATTTAGAGTCAGAATTTGAAAATTGACGGATGCAATACGGTTAAATTTTCGAATTCTAAAATTTAACATAGCATAACTATTATGGCAAATGAAAAAATAAAATATATAAAATACAACTAACGAATCAAAAGATTCTATGACTCCAAGAATAAATCAAATTAATACAGATTGTCTTTATGAGTCAACACAGTTATTAGAGCTATAAATCATTATATCAGAATTATCAAACAAATATTTAATGCTGAGATGACATGTTACATATACAGTTGTATTAATTGTTAGCTTGTAAAGGCAGTCTGTATTAATTTAAAAAAATAAAAAATTATTATAAATCTTATAATAATCACTAATTATGGCGACCTTCTTTTACTTTACAAATGATAGCGTAAAGTATACAGACTGTTATTTCATTTCACAGACAAATAATCATTATTATTATATGCATCATTATTATTATAATATTATAGTAATATTATTATAATCATATTACTATTATATTATTATTATATAATAATATGATTATAATATTATTATAATATTGTAATCTGAAAATGTCAAAAAATGCAGAAATACCTTTTTTGAACTTTTAGGTTAGAATATCTCGAAATTGACGTTCTAGAACAAATTTTGCGGCCAGATTCGAATTTAGTGCAAAAAATTTAATTTAAATAAAAAAGCATTTATGTAAAAAACTTGGCTATTGGTTTTTGAAAATGAGGAATTTTGATTTAAGGAGTTATATGCAATTATATGCAGTTGCATAACTCAAAAAAACGAAATTTTCAAGATTTTTTTTGGAAACACAGAATGACTTTTTTTGCAAATAATATATTATTTAAAAGTAATAAATATTTAGCAATATATTGTACAACAAATATGCAACAATATTTTGTATAATTAATACAAGTTTTTTCAAGGTATTGAAAAACACGCTAATAACAGGCATTCCCGCGAAAGGTGTTTCTTTGAAGGTGCTTTGCGTTGAGCACGATTTCTCTAAACTGAATCATCTAAATAAAAAATTTAAAAAGATTACGTTAGTATATGTTCTAATCTTATCTTCGAACGATTAATTTTTTGTTAAATTTTGTTTTGAACAAAATGGCGGTCGTTAAATAAAAAAATGCAATTTTTATATGACTAAATTTTTTATTTTTTGTTAATTAAAAACATAAAATTTATTATTAAAAAATCAATCATTCAAGAACAAGTATTTGGTGAATTAAAAAAACCTGTAAAATTTTAACTCGATTGGCGCAACGGTTTTCGAGATATTTTGCTCACCGATTCGTATGTTTAAAAAAAAATGTGATTTCGAGAAAAACACATTTAAAGTTTCAGGCAAAGTTTTCACGTAAATACAATTACTATTTTTCAATTTACAGAATCCCAGGATCATAAAGTAAATCTTCTGCTACAGAAGCTGTCTCCAAAATGTCAATTTGCTCTTATCGACGTTATAATAGTTGCGGCGCGCAATTTGCGCTAAATACCTTATGCAATATACCCTTCAAACTTGTATATCTCCGACAATTTTAATCCAAATTACTTCAAATTTTCAGAAAATATTTTTCGGATGGTATAGTTTACGAAAATAAATATTTTCAAAAATCAATTTTTTTCGATTTATAGAAGTGTATATAACTCCTTAATCAAGAAAATAATGAAAATATTTAAAGAATAATGTGACAGTAGTAAAAATTGTAATAACCAGCGTGAATATATAGTTTGAGCAAGTGAAATGTGGATGTGGATTAGAATATTTGGTCTAGCAGCGCCAAATTTTTTTACATAAAAAATTTTTTAATTTAAATTAAATTTTTTCATTACTTGAATTGGATAAATATTATTTGAGTTGAGTTAAGTAACGCAATTTTATATCATTATTTTTTGAATAAAATTAGAGCTATTATCATTTGGAATTATCACTTAGAATAACAAGAATCTTCAATGAGAATACAAAGATACCACTTGAATTTTATTTTTTTGAAAGTAGTTATATATTTAAATCGAGATAATGAAGATGCGTGAAGGCCCCGCGAGACGAACGCGTGGAGACGTCGCAAAGAACGAACACGCGAAACAAGGCGATCTTAAAAATTCGATATCTCGAGAATCAGAAGACACTCCATCAATTTTTTTTTTTTTTAAATGCAGAGGAGATTATAAAGATTAAGATTAATATTATGCAATTCTTATCGAAGAGTGCACACTAGGTTAAAAAAAGAAAAATACATTTTTTAGTATTTTTTCGTTGAATTTTTCATAATTTTTAATTATTTTAATTCTTAAAGCATGCCTTTTTACAGTTATTCTGTAAAAATTATTCAAATCGATTAAAAACTGTTTTTGATAGAGATATTTTTAAAAAAAAGTAGGTCGAAAATTCAACATGACGTAATTTCCAAAACTTTCGAAATTTTAAAAAATTATTTCACACTGTAATAGTACTAACCAAAGACTACGATTAAGCCAACTTTCTGATCAAAATCCGAAATATGTGATGCAGTTTTGATTTTTCTGACGTGGAATGTCTTTATATAAAACATTTTTTTGAAAATGCTTATTTTTCAAGATTTAAACGATCCGAAATTTTTCGTATACCCTGTATATGTATGTACATATTAACTTTATATAATGCGCGCGCGCACGCACGCACACACACACACACACACACACACACACACACAACACAAAAACACGCACGCATGCAGTTTTTATAATATAATCCCTCTATAAATAATGAGACGAAAATAGACGACCAAAGGAATTAGTCAGGTAAATCCATTACTAATTGTAAGTTATTACAAAGATAACGACTATTTCAAGAAACTTTTTCGACTAAATGATAAGCGGTCATGCGCGCAAGAAATTTTAAAGTAGTCCAAGAAATTTTGGTACTCACTCAATAATCATCTTTTTGATCTTTCATGAAATTAGTCAATTGATATAATAAAGATATTCGCGAATGATTTATGCGTAAAATTAGCGAGACAAAAAAGAAGAGGAAGAAAAAGAAAATATATGTATTAGTCGTTTTATTTTAATATTTCTCTCTGTGGAAGATCATAAAGATATAATCGAGTCTCCGTCTATTATTATCAATTTTTTTCAATTTATATTATTGATGAAATTATGACAAGATTTTTTTGTAATAAGTAATGAAAAAAAGATGATACATAATTTATTCATATGACCAAAGAATGATCAAAATCCTTTTCTGGATTGATTGCAGATAATTTTCATTATGTATCATGTTATTATTATTACATTGTGGGGGAGGGGGAGTCAATGCATAGTTAACTTGTGATTATACGTGCATATCAAATATTTTCAGTTTCATTTATTAAAAAATTTTTTTCAGATTAGAATCAAGTTCTCCACATGTGAATATCTAAAATGTGGATACAATTTCATTCAGAATATTATATTTGAATATTATATTTGTAGTTGGAAAGAGAAGATGCTATGAGAGAGAAAGTATATCTATGTTATGGATATTACACAAGAACGACGCATGAACTAATAGCTAAAAAAAAAGTGATTTACGAAGGTCGTTTCTCCTTGACTTTCTTTAGAAACAAGAAATGATAGTAGTGGTAACCGAAAGATTGACTTAAAAAAAATATTATCGCGATCTTTCTTAGAACAATATGGTACTTGATTAAACTCTACATGATATTAGGTTTAGAATATTTAATAATTTATTTAAAACAAATTATTCAACAAAATTAAAATAAATACTAGAATATAGACTGGTATGTGAAAACACAACAAATAATTAAAGGTGTGCTACACGATCAGCTAGAGCTTCGTGCAAATATTTTTTATATGATTTTATATACATTTTCAAGTTTACCAAACTACGCACCGAAATTAATAATGTTTCGATCTTGAAACACAGTTTTAAGTTGAACAAGAATAGTAATATCACGATAATAATCAATTTAGCAATAATGAATAATGAATAATGTTAACAAACATCTGTTAATCCTTATTCCCTCAAATACTGTAAAGAATAACAAAATTAAATTTTAAATAAAATTAAACAAAATTAAATTTTAAGATATAAAGCAAGTATTCCAAATATAAGACAAATTTATTTAAGTTAATTTTAAACAAAAAAAAGTTCTATAGATACTTCTTTTGAATAATTTTTTGAACCAGTAATTACGATTCAATTACAATAATGAATATTTATTAATCAATCGTTACAGAACTTGTGAAAAGAAATAGAAATAAGAAATAAAAATAGATAAAAAAAATTATTGCGTCGCATGAGTGCAAAATTTGTTCCTTAAAGTAAATTACAAACTAATAATTTGTTCGTAAGAGGCCATCTCTGGTGTTACGAATCAAGATATTTCTATGGATTAGACTAGAAAAATTGGACTGCCGTCGCAATAAGTCATTCTGCTGATTATACGAGATAAAAAGTCGGATCTCTCAACCAGAAAAACATGTTTGAAAACAAATTTGCTCTTTTTCGTTTTTTGGAAATCAAATGAATTGATTTATATTTATAGCATATAATTTAGAGTATATTTTTAATAAGAATATACTATAAATTTTTTACAAATTTTTATATAATAATATATTTTTCTCTTCTCACGTGCAGTATTGTGTATGTTTTAATAAAAAAAAAAAGAAATCATTGGAGTTATTACTTGATGATGCATCAAGAGTTTACGCATCTCAATGTCAGTTTGACGTCTAACATCAATTCTTTCACAATCTCGCATAATTCGCACTTATTTCTTTCTGTGACACCCGTTTTCATAAACTATGACTGGGAAATTTATACTTGCAAGGAGGAGCCGCACAAATGCTGGATGGCATTGAACGGAGATGAAAACAAGAAAGATAAAAAAAATTCGCGCTAAGATCATAACCAGTGCATATATATCCATCTCGAATCGCGCATTCTAGCGAAGATACTCTCGGAGTTATGGATACCATGATTTGAAATGTCACGTGCTGCTACAGATTTTGAAGTTTTTCTGTAGAAATAATCGATGATCGCGTTCGTCGATTATCTCTGCCCTCGATATTCAAAAACGGTCAAAAATTACTTTGATCGATGATACTCACCGGTATTTGTACGAATGTTCCATTATTCAATTGTGGATATGAGTACAAGGGTACTACAGGTACAGAGTTGTTCTTCAGAAAGATTGGACCCTGAATAGGTGTGACATGCGCATTCATCGGTATGTCCTGATTCTCATCGTCGTAATAGTCGTTGAAATCGTCATCGTAGTCCAATACGGCATGGACCGAAGTCTTAGTATCCGGACCGACAGAACTCCCGTCATTGACCTTCGTGTAACTTTAGACGAATTAAAAAAGGTTATCAGTAGCGGAGTATCAATTCACGTGTAAAAGATTATATCTCATCTGTAGCGCGTGACGGGAAGAACAACTACATATACAAGCTATTTTAAATTTGAAATATTTGCAAAGAAAGAAATTGAATAATACTATCGTGATAATATTCAACTCATCATCATTGATTTAAATAGAAAAAGACGTAAACAATATTTTATTATTTATTAAGATTACATTATGAGAGATAGTTAAGAAGAAGAGAAATCAAGAAGAGAAAGAAAAAATCTCCATTTACCCAATAGATCTTTCTGGATAATTTTCTTGCTCTTCTATCCGAGTTTTAATGGATTCAGACGAACGCTGAAACGATGAGACAGGCGGAGGCGGTCTCAATTGTTGCTGTTGCTGCTGCCTTGGTTGCGTTCTTTTAAAATCCTGATTGTACATGGTATAACGGGTATCCTGCGTTGAAAAGGATGTGTGTTCCGTGTAAATCTCATGGCTTCTTTGCTGTGCAGACTGACTTCGTCGATGTTGATGGTACTTGATGGTACTTGGTGGTGAATAAGGCTCGTTATGAAAGCTTTCCCGTTCATTGTAATCGGACGCAGATCCTGGTGGTAATACGGCGTTCAAACGAAGATTATTGGCAGTCGTGTGGCCCCCGATCGAACTCGCGTAAAGGAATGGTGCCATCGTCATTGACTGGTAGGGTAAACTGAAATTTACCAACGCCATTTTTCTCACATTCGTGAAGATTCTTCTAGACACTTTTCCCAGATTCTGAATTCGTTCTTCGTTTACTTCTCTCTTGGATGGTTTCGTGTTAACACTTCAGGCAATAATTCAATTCAATATAAGACCTTCCCTCATCACAGAGATCGAATCATTAACGACTTTGCAAGATAGTATTAAGTTCCAAGAACTCGTGTATCATGAGGAAACCAAAATCATGCAGTAAGGACACTCTCCTTGTCACAATTATATTGAACGTTTTCGTTTTCTGTCGTGCATTCACCATATTTAGATTATTTTACAGAGGTAGGTTCAACCTGTTTCCTTTTTAGTCATTAACACGTTCGCTATCACGCGTCACAGAGGTTCGTTTCGAGAGGCATCACATATGTGTGACACTGTGCTTACCCATATATGTGTACAAGTTGATTATCAATTATCAATTGTTATTGATTACACATATATGTGTTTTATATGTATACAAGTGAATATGTGCGACATATTACGTAAAACTAT
The DNA here is from genome assembly GCA_037157785.1 of Cephalotes varians. NCBI lineage: Eukaryota > Metazoa > Arthropoda > Insecta > Hymenoptera > Formicidae > Cephalotes > Cephalotes varians. Next base: position 49,469 of record JANQDE010000353.1, on the reverse strand, counting down.
TGCAAGCGAGGATTTTTCCAACTTGACCGTGGTAGCGAACATATTAATGTTACCGCATGATTAATCAGAGAAAGGATTTGAATATCAATTATCGTTTCTTGCGACACACAAAGAGATTTGAAAATCGAAAGAATCATAATATTGTATCATCGGTAAAAGAAAGAGCTACGCGAGTATTATTTTTATTGATGAAATTTTATCAAGTTCATCATCGAGTTGAATATAGTAAAAATTTGATTTTAATCATTGGCATTATTAAAGGCAATAAATAAAATAGTATGTTAGAACTGTCTCGATGATTCTCTACATCATTTATTGTTTCGAGAAAAAATTTGTGATAATCGTATCGCGAATCGCAAGTGCTACCCTGCCCCGGAAAGGAGAATAACGAATTTTCATTCATTTCATGAGACATTCATAGAAAGTGCGCGTTCCGGATTAAATAACGAATACACAAACATGGATATGGAAAAGATGTAAGTTAAAATTTATTGCGGAATGGAAATCGTAACGCATGCAAAATAAGCGAGTTGAAAAAAGAGCATTTCTAATCTGTCGTTCTACGAATTATTATTTGGTATGTACCATTTGACTTGATTTGATTGATCGAAAATTGTTCGTCGTAAATATGACGTGATTCTTGAATGAAATGAATTGAAAAGCCAAAAAACGAGAACCGAATCGCAGTCATAAACGAAGTTCGCTCACAGCTTCTATGTATTTTCTTTATTCTTTTTTTTCTTGATATGAGACTTTTGCTTCAAAGAAATAAAAGAGCGCAGTTAAACGAGCAAATATCTATTACAATGCAGAAAACATTGGAAGAAGAAAAAAGATCCTAGCGATTGTTACACCAACGCAACATCAGGGCGACGAAATTTATTTGGAAAGTCGAACGACTTTGAGTCACGTCACTTTCGCCCATTGGATTACTGTCTTTTCAATTGAATATGCAAAATCGTTTTCACTAAAGGTAAAAGCAAGACATTCTGTCTACGTCGATCTCATTGCGAAACACTCTATTTTTTATGAAATATACGTTTGCAATCGGCGTGAAATGAAAGTGAGCTTTATGAAAATGAAATGAGCCTATTCTATAACGGTCTCTTTTCTTTCATAGTGCCATCCTTGCACTTGCTAAATTATAATGGATTATGGATATTGCACCGAAAAAACGAGATAATTCTGGCAACTATATTCTCGACGACAATGAAATTTAAGTATCTGCAACTAGTTTTACAAAATAATAAGTACGAAAGTAGTACTGAATATACAAGAATAGTCATGGTAAAAATATGTAATATATATGAACTATTAATTTATAGTGAAATTGATAGTGAAAGCAAAGTAAATGATTGATGTATGCGTGACAATACAGTTTTTAATTTTGTACAAAAATTATTTCAGAAATTTTATAATTTTTGAAAAAGTTATACGTGGCAAAATATAATATAACGGAACTGAAATTTAACTATTACACTCAGATTCTTGCTACTGCAATTTATCTTTTTTTCGTATATATGTATTAATTTAATATTAACGATTATAGTTAATACTATTAGATATGTAGAAAGGTCAAGGGAACGAGCAAACAATTTAGATGATAAAAATTGAAATTAAGTATATTTTAAATGTGACACAATAATTAAGTTATAATAAAGTTATAATAAAAAACACAGAACGTTTCGACTTTAACTTAGTCATCCTCAGCTGTGTAAATAATTAAAACGTAGATGTATAAATTAAAGATGTAAAAAGATTAAAATTAAGCGATAACTAAAACAGATTGACTAACCACATCTGAGGTCAGTTACATAATGTATAGCCAGACAAATATATGCGATATAAGTAATAAAATAATACTTCTTTAAGTCGGTTTAACATAAAAAGTCAGTAGTTAAAAGCTTGTACCTCTTTTTCTTCGTTTGTAAATGAGAAAGAGTGGAATCAAGATAGAATTTGAGAAGTGTCAAAACTGTGAGTCATATGATTTGTAACATCTCGGAAATCAGAAAAGAGAAAAAGAATTATTGTGTAAAGATGTGTATGTGTCCGACAAGAGTTCAATTAATACTATTACATTATTTTCATATAACTTATTTATTGTTTTTTTTACACACACACACACACACACACATACACACACAACTTAATACATATTTGAGGTATAATGCATATTCCTCAAATTTTTAGTTGCTGGTATAACTTTTTTCTCTGAGTGCCAGATCTCAGATTGAGTAATTGCAGATAGAGAAAGAGATAGAGAGAGAGAGAGAGAGAAGGAAAGAGAAAGAGAGAGTGAAAGAGAGAGTGAAAGAGAGTATTAGCCGCAACTGATTTGCAAAATGACTCGTGTGATCGAGACGCGATGTAAGTTACATCATCGTTGTATATCGATGATTCGATATACAACATAGAAGTATCGATTAATCTAAAAAAATTTAATTTAGCGTGCCACGTGCTTCGATATGGATACGCAGACATTTCTCATCGCGCGCACACAAGTACGGTCTCTTTGCTGCGCGCAAGGCCGATTACGAAAGAACGTTTTCCAAGATGCATAGCGACGACTGTAGATACAAAAATCTGATCTATGCAAATGAGTATATAAGAGAACCATAAGAAGACACCATAAACCGTTTTGCATATATATACAAAGGAGACTCTTCCATATTAATTTTGCAATATTCACGTATATATTCTCACATATTCCATGATACTTGCTCGTAATACGATGAGCGCGTAGATAAACGAAATATAGTAAAATCCATTCAATTCGTTCTCACTTTCACTTCACACGTACGAAGAATCGATCTGGAGCGTGATTGAGATTTTCGAAAAAACCAGCAAGCGGTTAAAAAACGCGCGCGCGCGCGCGCGCGCACACGAGACGAGAAACAATCACGGCGCAGCACAGCACAACGATGATGCGATACCGTCGCGTTGGCGAACGGTGACTGAAGGAGGAAAGATCTTTTAAACCAGCTACACACACACACACACACACACACACACACACACACACACACAAGAAGAAACGAGAATAAAGTGAAATGTCCCTCAATCGCATGAGTTGAAGCGCCGGGCACGGTGGACTGTTACTTTTACACCACGCGTATATATCCCTTCCTAGGATTGTCCTCCGCAATGTACTTTCTCTATCTTCAATTTCGCGATCCATATCTTCGATTCCTGTCGTTCTCGTAAGAGGAAATTAATAACACTACAGTTTACTTATCACTGGCTTTAATTCAGTCAATACATGGTAGACTTTAAATGCAAAACGTTTTTAAAATATGCCCGCTTGCTTATATTTTCCGAGAAAAAGAAAAAGAACTAGTTCCAAAGGGGAATTAAAAATCAACAACAGACTCTGTCAAAAATCAACAATTCGTTGATTGGCAACGTTAAAATCAATAATTATTTGATAACATTCACGCGCTGAATTCCTAGTATGCACACATCACGGACTACTTCATTATTTAATTCAATTCCTATATTTATTGCAAGATTTCTTTTTATACATTTTCCTCATTTTCCATTAAGATGGATTCTTCTTTTGTCCCGCGCGCGTTCTTTGTCAATGCTAGATTATTTCCGGTTAAAAGTCGAGTTTTATTCTGCAGCACATGTAGATTCTCAGAATATTTGAAGAATATCGCAAAAGTATATATACAGGATGTCCGATTATTATATTAATTTCTAGTTAATCATTGCAAAAATTGCAAAATCATTTCGATTCAATTTTCAATAACACAGATGATCGTTATGAATTTAAAAAAAATTCTAGAAATGTACTCCTTTTCCTTCTATATATTCCTTTTGACTTTTATGGAGTTAAATCAAAGTTGCTTTGAAAGAAGTCATTCTTCTGTTTGTAATGGATTTGAAAAGAATCGCTTATCCGCGAGCAGTACGCGACATTGCCAATAGAGGTTCTTGTAAATAAAAAATTATACAGGATAGAATAAAAGGCGTATTATGAAACTTCTCAATTGTCTGTCCTAATGAAATAACTTTTGCTGATAATTTTTTAAAGGTAAGCCCCCAAAATTGGACTTCAAGAAGCTAAAAGTTATAAAAATGTTTTGACACACACACACACACACACACACACGCGCGCGCGCGCGCGCGCGCAATGATTTTGATTTTAATTTTTCTTTTAGAAATTTAGAAAGCACATATATGATTCGTAATGGAAGATACAAAGAAAATTACATGAATAAAAAATTGAATGAAAAAAGAAATTAAATGCACTATAGAAGCGAGCAAAAAATTTTCTACAACAATGACAATAAAGAGAAATAAAGGATAAATTTTAAATTTTAATTTAAAAAATTAAATTTTAATTATTTACTTAAAATTTTATTTCCCTTCATTGCAGAACTTTTAACGTTAGCCAAAGTTATACATATCCTACATGATATTTGCAGCAAAAGGACTGATGAAAGAAGAATGCGAAGATCCAGAAAAAAAGAAAATAAAAAGAAGAAAAAATTAAAAAAATTTGATAAAAGATTGGAAAAATTTCAATATAGCACACAGTTAGATTGCTTCGTGAGAATTAAAATGAAAGGTGCAGCGAGGCAGAGCGAAAAGAGAACGTTTTAGAGAATACAATTATTCGAGAGGAGATGAAAGGAAAAGCATATCTATA